>KQ986784.1:86714-127414 GCA_001598015.1 Dorcoceras hygrometricum
CAATAGGTAGTATTATGTATGGCATGATCTCGACTAGACCGGATGTCGCATATGCTCTGAGTGTCACGAGCCGCTACCAAGCCAACCCCGGCCAATTACATTGGAAGGCTGTGAAGGATATTCTTAAGTACTTACGAAGGACTAAGAATATGTTCATGGTCTATGGGGGTGGTGAACTGAGACTGGAAGGCTACACTGATTCTAGCTTCCAGTGTGACGTGGATGATTCGAAATCAACCTCTGGATTTGTATTCATGCTCAATGGTGGTGCTGTCTCTTGGAAGAGTTCCAAGCAAGACACCATCACGGATTCAACCACTGAGGCTGAGTACATCGCAGCATCAGATGCTGCTAAAGAGGCCGTTTGGATAAGGAATTTTGTCCAAGAGTTGGGCGTCATTCCTAATGGAGTTGGTCCAGTCCCGGTGTACTGCGACAACACGGGTGCCGTTGCGCAAGCAAAGGAGCCTAGGTCTCACCAAAGATCCAAACACATACTGAGGAAATACCACATAATCCGGGATATTGTGGCTAGAGGTGACATAGTAGTTGAGAGAGTCGCCTCTACGGACAACGTTTCTGATCCACTTACGAAGCCCTTGCCAGGACCGTTGTTTGAGAAACATCCCGAAACAATGGGACTGCGTCTGATGAGTAGTTGGCTTTAGGGCAAGTGGGAGATTGTTAGAGTAGATGCCCAACTAGCCAACTTGTGGCGTGTGGGTTTATAGACTCTTGTATGAAACAATCTTTATATATGATATTCGCATTTATTTATATGGCATTCTTTACTTTCATTGTGTTGTATGATGATTAACAATTGCGTTGAGTAGAGACCTAGAATGCACTATAGTGTATGTTAGATGTGATAGTGGGTATGACGACTATCATGAAACACATCTAATAGTCACTGTGTATTCTGAATTAGTTCCTAGTCGATTGGGCCGTCAAAATGAGGATAAGGCTGCCCGAGCTCGAGACTAGTATTTGCGATGCGAAGTACCATTTTTCATTGGTAGGGAACATTGTGATGTTCTGAGCATGCAGATAGATAGTGACCTGGTGATCTATCGAACTACCCTCGTTCGGACTTTCCAAGTGGTTACCATTTGTCGAGTGGATAAGTCCGAGGTCTTGGTTGTACTGATTAGTCCTCACGACTCGAAACGTCATTGAGACTCTACATGATAGGCGTCTCACTTTGACCCGTTTGCCGACTCACTTGGGGTCATAAGGCGGCGGGATTGGGTGAGACCACGATGCATGTAGGAGTCGATGCATCGTTGTCGAGGATTCACCGCTCGCAGACATGCGTGGATATCCTATGCTATCTGAGGGGATAATAGTGTATAAATCTCTGGCCAGAGTACTAGAAATGTTTTAGGTAAATGTGTTTACCTAGTTACACTCGCGATGTCACTATTCGATCTTCAAGATGTATGCATAGCTATCGGATCTTTAGCGACTCTCGATTTACCAATGGTCGTTGATCTGATCGGGATATATGGATTGAAAGGACCGTACTGTACGCTAACCACGACCAACTAGTTCTTGCAGGCACTATCAGTGATACCTAGGGGGATCATGGGTCGATGTTGCTAGACGCTCTTACCATGATCCGATGGGCAAGTCCGGAATTGTGATTTCGGAGCCACAATGGTTGTGGGCCCACGGCTAGCTGTATCCCTGAACCATTGAGGGTCACACAAGTACTGGATTCGAGATTCCCGCACGGATACTGAGCTCAATGTGTTGAGAAAAGGAAGAGGATTTTGGGGAATGCGACTTCCTAAAAGTCAACAGGGGTCAAATCATGATTTCCGCTGTTGAGGGGCAAAACGGTCATTTTGCACTGGAGTTCTGAAAAATGATTTTTCAGATCATAGTATGCAGTTTTGGAAACTGAGTCGATCGGTCCGATCTGATCGGCGATCGGAGTTACGATGAAGTCACGGTGATAGGGATGAACCGAATGTTCATCCGTTGGACCCGGGCCCATTGGGCCGGTCCAAGACTATTGCTTGTCTAATTAATGTAGACTTAGGAGACTTAATAAAAACACTACTACACAACTACAAACCCTAAACCTAGCTAAAGCCGCCGCCCCCACTCCTCCTCCAACCTCACGCCGCCGCCGCCGTGCACGCCACGCGCCGCCGCCGCCTCGCTCGCCGGACTTGCTCCGGCAAACTTTTCGAGGAGAATCCGTCCGCGCCGATCTCGTCAGGCCTTCTAGTGCAGGCTGACGAAGGAGTCTTGTATCCGGTCGTGGACCTGATTGACGTTATCTTCCGCCGCCTACCGTGAAGTGTCGGTTTCCTCGCGAAACTGGTCGGAGCCAGGCACGAGTTTCCAGCAAGGTAATCATCGATAAACACCCTATGAATGTCATAGATTGCATTTTTATTGAATTGTATTGATCGTCTCCAGGCCAAAATTTTGTTCTTCCGCTGCCCCGCCGGGAGGCATGATCCGGATCCGCCGTGGTTCCCCAACAGTTTATGGCTTGGATAAAATGGCTGGTTGCTGAATTGTTTCTGCCCTGTTTGTAGTTGCTGGCCGAGAGTTATGCCGTGTATAATTGCCTGGTGTAATTGCTGTTTTGTGCAGCCTTGTGTATGTGTTGTTGTGCATATGTTATATGCTTGCTGTTTAGCTGAGTTCATACACGCATCGGCATATTATCTCATTCAGCTTTTGCAGCCATTGTTTCGTTGTTGTTGCTCTGTTCTTACCAGGATGCGAGGGCGAGCAGCGATACCGCACTCTCATCTCCCTGTTGGGATTTGTTAGCCCTCATGCGCCGAGTGGTTAACTACCACAATTCATGAGTTGTGCAACGGCAGGTTGAGTTGTTTGTTGCATCTGGTAGTCGGGTGTGGTGTCAAGGAGAGTGGCTCATTACCACACTTTGAACACACCTCGTGGCCACTGTTTGTTTCAGATTCTGTTGAGCTGTGCATTGAGTTCTTTGGCTCCCTTCCTTGGTTGTAGCCTCTGGCTGTTGTCCCTGGTCTCATGCATAGCATCTGCATTTTATTCTTGCTGTTTACTGCTGTTTTATAGTTGCTCTCCGTACTGGGGTTTGACCCCATGTCCCTCTGGGGCTTGGTTTGTTTTCCTTGCCTGTTTTGTTGTTCAGGTTATCCAGCTGGTCGTGGAGCTATCCCGGCTGGAGGTTGCCCCAGGTGGTGGTTAGAGTGTCCCAGTAGCATATAGCATATTTATATGTATCAGTCAGTTAGCCAGGGGATGCCCTGTGTTATGGTTTTATTTTGTGGGACGCCAGGTTATCCAGCTGGTCGTGGAGCTAACCCAGCTGGAGTTTCCCCAGGTGGTGGTTAGAGTGTCCCAGTAGCATATAGCATATTTATATGTATCAGTACTGTCAGCCAGGGGATGCCCTGTGCTTTTGTTGTATTTTGTTATACGTAGTTGTGGTTGTTACCAGGTATCTGATACATGTTTATCTTGAGTTGTTTGTGGTGGGCTTGTAGCCTTTGTCGGTTTTATTTGAAAACTGCAATTATTTTAAGTATTGTTGTATTTTAAATTATATCGTTTTAAACCGTCAGGCCAAAAGAAAAAATTTTACCCGCTTTTTAGTAGCTTCCGCTGGTGTTTGTGTTGTTTTACTCTGCACGAGGCCTGACATTTTTATTATCAGAGCTTAAGGTGGGATAAGCTCAATTCCTTTGATCACACTTGAGTCTAGGCACAGTGTCGTGTGTTGCATGTGCTTGACCTATGTGATTTTGTGCTGCATATTGTTGTGATATCTATGTTGTATCTGTTCTCTGTTGCCTTATCCTGTTGAGTGCCTTCGTAGATGCCGCCTAAACGTAGAGCTAGAGGTAGGGGCAGTTTCAAGAGTCGGAGGGACAGAATGAGGATCGGCGTAGTGATCCTAGTCATACTCGTAGTAGCCGTGATGAAGAGGAGGAGGTTGAGGTTGCCGACCCCTGTGGAGAGGATGGACGTTGTGATAGAGAGCTTTCAGAGGATGAATCCTCAGGTTTTCAATGGCGATGAGTCGAGCGAGGATGCAGATTCGTGGCTTCAGAACATCACTGGTCTTTTCGATCGTGTCCAGTATGACGACGAGCTTCGTTTGAGTTTGGTGACCCTTCAGCTTAGAAAGGGTGCAGAGCGCTGGTGGCGAGGTGCTTCTAGTACTTTGTTGGAGACCGGTGTTGGGATTACTTGGGACAGCTTTTGCGAGACTTTTAGGCAGGAGTATGTTCCTGAGTCTTACGTGAATGCCCGTGAGCGGGAATTTGATCATCTGGAGCAGGGCTCGATGTCTGTTCGGGAGTATGCTAGGAAGTTTTCTTCTTTGTTGGCGTACGTTCCGCATGTTTCTGGCCGGGAGAGAGCCAAGCGGACTAGATTTATTGAGGGATTGAACGAAGAGCTTCATTAGATGGTGCTGACAAGCAAACCCAAGACGTATGCTGAGGCAGTGGATAGTGCCATCGATATTGAGGAGGGTTTGCGGAGTCATCGTGCTCGTAGGCAGTTGGTAGCGCAGGGTGGCCTTCCTGCTATTCAGGGAGCGCAGTCTTCCCAGTCTTCCCAGTCAGCCCATCAGCCCCAGCAGCAGCAGCAGCAGCAGCTGGCACAGCAGTCTGGCCGTCAGAGGTTTCGACCCCGAGGTCAAAAGTTCAAGAAGAAGTTTGGTTCTGGATCTTCTGGTTCAGGTAGCTCGAGTAGAAGTGGTTCTTGGGCTGAGTTATGCGGCTATTGTGGTGGCAAGCATCCTTCTACACAGTGTGTTGGACATTTGTGGTCAGTATGGGCATTTCGCTAGGTATGTCCATCAGTTGGATCACAGCAAGCCGCAGCCCCGCCTCAGGGTCATGGAGGACAGTCTAGGGGTCGTTGCCCTCAGTTTTAGCAGCCCCGGTTGGGTGAGACTCAGTTCAGGCCATTCCAGCAGACTGGTCCATCGCGATTCGGACAATCGTCTCAGCCGTTTTATTCTGGACCTCAGCATGCTTATGCCAATGTCATGACTAGGGAGCAGGCGGAGGAGACGCCGAGCAGGGTGATCGCAGGTACTTGTATTGTTTTCGATTTTCCTGCGTGCGTGTTGTTTGACACTGGTGCATCGCATTCTTTTATCTCCAATTCATTTGTTATCAAGCATGGTTTGCATACCATCCCTTTGCGCGATGTTGTTTCTGTTTCTACCCCTGGCGGTATGAGCCTGTTTTCCCAGGAGGTTTTGTTAGATGGCGTTTTGAGATTTGGGGAGCATGTGTTGGTGGCGAATTTGATTATGATGTTGTGGGATTTCGATTGTATTGTTGGGATGGACGTGTTGTCCAACTATAGGGCCTCCGTGATTGTTTCCATGGGATTGTTCGTTTTAGGCCTTTGTCTGTAGAGTAGTGGGACTTCTACGGCCAGGATTCTCGATCGAAGATCCCGTTAGTCTCAGCGATGGAGATGTTCAGCTTGTTGTCCTTATGAAATGCTGGTTTCATGATCTACGCTTTGGATGCGTCTTCTTCTTCTCGTGTGCAGCTCAGTGACGTTCCCGTGGTGCAACATTTTCCCGATGTATTCCCGGAGGAGATTCCTGGTTTTCCTCCGAGGCGAGAGACTGACTTCAGCATTGAGCTGGTGCCTGGCACAGCTCCAATTTCTCGTGCCCCGTATCGTTTGGCGCCTGCGTAGTTGAGAGAACTCAAGGTGCAGTTGGACGATTTGCTGGAGAAAGGTTTTATTCGACCTAGTATGTCGCCGTGGGGAGCGCCCATTTTGTTTGTGAAGAAGAAGGATGGCTCAATGCGGATGTGCATTGATTTCCGCCAGTTGAACAAAGCGACTGTTAAGAATAAGTACCCTTTACCCAGGATCGATGATCTGTTTGATCAGCTGGAAGGTTCTACGGTGTATTCAAAGATTAACTTGCGTTCAGGGTACCATCAGCTGAGAGTAAGAGATCAAGATGTCGCAAAGACTGCTTTTCGTACAAGATACGGACACTTTGAGTTCTTGGTTATGCCGTTTGGGTTGGCCAACGCGCCTGCAGTCTTTATGGATCTGATGAACCGGATCTTCAGAGAGTTCATAGATCAGTTCGTGATAGTGTTCATTGACGACATCTTGGTATATTCTTAGACTCCTTTGGAGCATAAGGAGCACCTGAGAATTGTCTTTCAGACGTTGAGAGACCAGCAGTTGTATGCTAAATTCTCCAAGTGCGAGTTTTGGCTGGATCGCGTCGTATTTCTGGGTCATGTCATTTCAGCCGAGGGGATTTCTGTGGATCCCAGTAAGGTTGATGCTGTTTTGAACTGGGAGCGTCCCAGGAATGTGTCGGAGATTCGCAGTTTCTTGGGTCTGGCTGGCTATTACCGTCGTTTCATTGAAGGATTTTCTAGCATAGCAAAGCCGATGACTCAAAAGGACAAGCGGTTTGTGTGGATTGAGCAGTGCGAGAATGCGTTTCAATTTCTCAAGGAGAACTGACTACTGCACCTGTGTTGGCTCTGCCGTCCGGATCAGGTGGTTTAGTTGTTTGTTCTGACGCTTCGCTCAATGGGTTGGGCTGTGTTTTGATGCAGAATGGTCGAGTCATTGCGTATGCTTCACGGCAGATGAAACCGCATGAGACTCGTTATCCAGTCCATGATTTGGAGCTAGCAGCCGTGGTCTTTGTGCTGAAGATCTGGCGTCATTACCTGTATGGCGAGCAATTTGTGGTGTATTCGGACCACAAAAGTTTGCAGTATCTGTTTTCGCAGCCTGACTTGAATATGAGACGCGTCGTTGGATGGAGCTGCTAAAGGACTTTGATTGCGAGATCAAGTATCAGCCTGGGAAATCGAACGTAGTGGCCGATGCTTTGAGCAGGAAGGCTAGTGAGATGCTTGCTTCGTTGTATATTTCTAAGGACTAGGAGCATCTTAATACTACTGGTTGGAGGTTCTACCCGGCTGAGGATTGTGTTGTGGTTTCTTCTTTCCAAGTGGAGCCACAGATTGTTTCGACTATTCGAGCAGCTCAAAGGACTGATCCTTCCATCCACGAGTTGAAGTTGAAGGTCAAGGCTGGAGAACTTGAGGATTATTCTGTTTCTTCTGATGGTTGCTTGAGGTTTCGTGGTAGGCTGGTTGTGCCTAACCTCATTGATTTGAAGGAGGAGATCCTTTCGGAAGCGCATTGCAATAGACACAGTGTTCATCCTGGTGCACGGAAAATGTACCATGCGTTGAAGCCGCACTTCTGGTGGGCTGGCCTGAAGAGCGACGTTGTTGGATTCGTTGCTCGTTGTTTGAACTGTCAGATGGTAAAGGCTGAGAGGATGAGATATGGTGGTCTGTTGTAGAGTTTGGAAGTGCCCCAATGGAATTGGGAGCACATAGCTATGGATTTTTTGATGCATCTGCCTCGTTCCAGCAGAGGATGCGATGCTATTTGGGTGGTTATCGACCGATTGTCGAAGTCTGCACATTTTATTCCCTACGTTATGACCTTTTCTTTGAAGAAAATGGTGAAACTGTACGTGGATTTTGTGGTTAGATTGCACGGTGTGCATGTTTCGATCGTTTCAGACCAAGATCCAAGGTTTACTTCCAGGTTTTGGAAGAGTTTGCAAGCAGCTCTAGGTACCGGATTGGCTATGAGAACAGCATATCATCCCCAAACAGATGGCCAATCTGAGAGAACCATCCAGACGTTGGAGGATATGTTACGAGCTGTTGTGATGGATTTTGGTGGTAGCTGGCAAGACGCGTTGTCTTTGGTTGAATTTTCTTATAATAACAGCTATCAAGTGATGATTGGCATGGCGCCGTTTGAGGCCTTGTATGGCAGGAAGTGCAGATCGCCAGTATGTTGGGAAGAAGTGGGGGAGAAGCAGCTATCTGCCCCAGACTTTGTGCAGCAGATGAAAGATCATGTAGATCTAATTAGACAGCGGATGAAAGCTGCCCAGGATCGCCAAGCCAGTTATGCGAATAAGAGGCGTCGATCTCTAGAGTTTCAGGTTGGTGATCAGGTGTTCCTTAAAGTTTCTCCGTTTCGCAGTGTTATGCGCTTTGGACACAAGGGAAAGTTAGCCCCTCGTTACGTCAGGCCGTATGAAATTCTTGAGAGGATTGGCCCTTTAGCGTATCGGCTGTTGTTGCCTTCGGAATTATCTTCTCTACATGACGTCTTTCATGTTTCCATGTTGAGGAAATACGAGCCAGATCCATCTCATGTGCTTAGAACTTACGAGGTAGAGCTAGATCAGACGTTGATTTATCAGGAATATCCCTTGCAGATCCTAGATAGAAAAGAGAAACTGTTGAGGAATAAGACCATTCCGTTGGTGATGGTGCAGTGGAGCAAGCATGGAAGGGAAGAAGCTACTTGGGAGCTGGAAGAAAAGATGCAGCGCGAGTGGCCGCATCTGTTTGAGTAGTTGTTGTGCTATATTCCCAGTAGTTGTAGTTCTGGTTGTATTTCTTTCCTAGTTGTTGTTATTTTCTTGCTCAGTTATCTTGAACTCTTGGCCATGTGTTAGGAGAATTTTAGTTTTGGTTTCTGTTGCGGTGTTGTAATTCCGGAATTGTTTTTTGATTTCGAAGACGAAATCCTTTTTAGTGGGGGAGAAATGTGAGACCTGAAATGTAATAAAAGAGTAATTGTTGGATTAATCGAATTTTAAAGAATTCTGGGTGTTCGGAGTTCTATTTGAAGGTTTTGTTTGCAAATTCGGGTCAGAAATCACATTTAGAGCAATTCTGGAAATTTTGGAATTTTCGAGTTTGAAATCTGATTTTATGAGAAATCTGAATTGTTTGTGAAATCTGCTCGGTTTTTGTTGGTGAAATCTGTTCGAGCTCCTTGAGGAATCTGGCCGCGGCATGTAGTGAAATCTGTGCGCTAGGTGCTGAGATCTGGCCGTAGCGTGTGGTGTAATCTGTGCGCTATTGTGGTGAAATCTTCCACGGTATGTTGTGATATCTGCCCCGCGTGTTTGTGTTGAAGGTAAGCGATCAGATTCCACCGTAGTGTTGCGCAAGGTTAGCGGTTAGCATGCGTGTGACCAGATCCCTCCCGCAAGCAGCGATCAGCTTTTAGCGCTTGTGGTTTTCAGATTTCACCAGCTTTTGGTATTAGCATTTCAGATTTCACCGTGGCGTGCAGCATCGTTTTAGCGTTAGCTCTATTTTCCATCGTTTAGTTTATTGTTCAGACTTCACCGTGGTTTTAGCGCATGCGTTGGATGGCTTGTGAGATCTATTTCTGTCGGTGCATTGTTGGATCTGTTTTTACAGATCCTGATAAGTTTTGAATTACACAAAACCTATTATTGTGTTTCTAACAATTCTACTTAAGCGTACAGGTTTTAAGAACGAAGAAGACGATCAGCAGCAGCTGTATTTGTTCAGCCGATGGTTCGCAATATTATCAATCAGCAGTTGGTTTGGTGTTCATGGAATGGGCAGCTGGATTAGCAATGGAGACGTCCAAAGTTGTTGACGAATCTGTTAGCAGTAGCGATTATAAGTACTGTTAACGAATCTGTTAGCAGTCGCGATTATAAGTACTGTTGATGAATCTATTAACAGTCGCTATTCAAGAAGAAGAAGAATCGCAAGCTGGAGCTGGAGCTGGAACGAAGAAGATCAGCTGGAGCGCTAAGTGTAGATGACATCAGCAGTAACGTCATCATTCAGCAGAGAGCTTCAACCAGCAGTTGGTATTTGGAGTTGGCGATTTCAAAACGATGTCGCGTGAATAAGTTGGAACGACAGCGTTTTGCATTCGCAATAAGAAGAGATCAGCAGATGAAGAGAAGCAAGATGAAGCGACGTCGTGTTGAGATATCAGCAGATGATTTGAGAGAGCAGTCGCAAGAATCAGCAGGTAGCTTGCATCCAGACGCAAAGAGAAGCGACGTCGTAGAGGAGGCAATCCAGTCGCAAGCTACTGTTCATCAGCAGATAGTATTTGGAGATAGCAATAGCAAAACGATGTCGTTTACATAAGTTGATACGACAGCGTTTTGCTTTTGCGCTAAAGATTCAGCAGGAAGAATTTGCGTTGATTTCAGCAGTCGCTAGCTACAGTGGATTCAATCGCAACGCAAAGATTTCCAGTCGCAGTGTTGGTACATCCAGACGCAAGAAGATAAATCTATTATTGTTGAAGAAGATCCAGGCGAAGCAATTGATGAACCAGACGCAAGCGCAGCATCCAGTCGAGAGCTTATATGAATCAGCTGTTGCTACGCATCCAGAAGAAGTAGCGAAGCTTTGCATTCAGTCGAAGAATGAACCAGTAGCGAAGCAGTTGAGGAAGAGTTCGAAGAAGTTATCAAAGCTGGACGTCAACTGCTGAGCGAAATTCAAATGGCGAAAACGACAAGAAGCCTGCAAAAGAAAAGGACACAAGTACTGTTCTCCTGATTGGTACTTTACAGAGAAGCATTGCACTAAAATGGAAAGAAGACAAATTAGCCAGTTGAAGCACTGAACAGATTTGGAATCTATCCAACGGGAAGAAATTCAACAGAGACTATTTATATTCGAGGAGCGCCATTGAAGATGAGTGACGACAGACGAGTTGAAGTTCGGCAGAGAGAGACGTTGGTGCAACTACAACACTGTGGTAGAATTACATTGATTATACAGTGCACCAACAAGAGGGAAAATGAAAAAGAAGATGAAGCAGTCGACAATCATTCTTGAGAGGAGCTTATTGTGTCGACTGCTGAATCTAGATTAGCTTGTTAGAGCATTTCCCTAGTGTGTTAGAAAAACAGAGAGTTGAGCGATTTCATTGTATCAATCTCACACACCGAGATTCGTTCACATCTGTTTGTGAATGAATCTCGAAATCTGTTTACAGTTCCCGTCCAAGCATGAATACGTAAAACTCTTGTGTATGTAGTCAGTCACACAGTTGCGGCTGTTGTGCATTATGTGGAGTCTAGGAGTTCTCACAGCTGCTGGTTGTGGGATTGGGTTTGTACACGCAGTTGTAAGATCAAATCTTCTAGTGGAGCCTTCCGAGGTGGAAGAAGGGGAGATGTAGGATGTTGATATCCGAACTTCCAGAAACAAATATGTTGTGTATCGTGTTCTTTATTCATTAAGTTCAGCATTTACCTAAGCACGCATACACGTTTACAGTTCAGCACTTGCTTATATTTCTAGTGCACGCATAACAGAAATCAGCACTTAGCTTTCTAGCATCGCATTGCATACACTGGTAGCACACTAGCACTTGCAAAGTCTCGAACAGATATGTTGTACATAAATCTGTTTGAGTTGTTTTAAAATATAGGATTCAGTTCTGGTATTTTCCGCATGATTTTTAAATCATACCAGATCTGTCTCCGGTGCTCTTTGTATTTTATATGTTCAAGAACCTTGAGCTATTGCAGCTCGTTTATAGCAGCGCAAAATTTTTACTGTTTGTCAAATCAGCGCTGGCTATCTTTTTGATCCTATTTCCGGGACCAACATGCATATTAATTCAGATTTCATGCGTGGGTATATTAGAAGTGTTGGCCTTCCATTATTTTAAATCAGATCGCATACTTAGCAATTTTCCTCCCGACTTTCATTCTTCGCTCAAACCCTCGGGTACTGTTCACCGTGAGCTTCTCCGGCGATTTCCTGTCAATTCCGACCACCGTTTTTCACGTTCGAGGTAGAATTGGACTCCTCTCGACAAGAACTTTCATTTAATACCACTTTTGGAGGCTGTCGTTGGCTGGAACAAAAGCACGAAGTTGCTGTTTTAGTGCGTGCATTTCGCTGTTCAGGTAGCTTTTCGAATTAGCTTGGAAATCTTGTTCCTAGCCTTGTTTTAAGCTCCCATTTAAGTTGTATGGTTGAGATTAGTCGCTGGTTTGAGTGAACAAATTTCCAGCCGTGAGAAATTGTGTGATGGCCGTGAGTTTGTGTTAGCATTTTCCTAAAATCTGTGCACCGTGTATTTTGGCATATTTTGTGCAGGCCGTGACTTGCTACGTTCCTTTGAGGAATCTGATTGGGTAAATTAGAATTAAGGTACGGATTTGAGCTTGTAAATCAGCGTGTTTATGGCTTGGATAAAATGGCTGGTTGCTGAATTGTTTCTGCCCAGTTTGTAGTTGCTGGCCGAGAGTTATGCCGTGTATAATTGCCTGGTGTAATTGCTGTTTTGTGCAGCCGTGTGTATGTGTTGTTGTGCATATGTTATATGCTTGCTGTTTAGCTGAGTTCATACACGCATCGGCATATTATCTCATTTCAACTTTTGCAGCCATTGTTTCGTTTTTGTTGCTCTGTTCTTACCAGGATGCGAGGGCGAGCGGCGATACCGCACTCTCATCTCTCTGCTGGGATTTGTTAGCCCTCATGCGCCGAGTGGTTAACTACCACAGTTCATGAGTTGTGCAACGGCAGGTTGAGTTGTTTGTTGCATCTGGTATTCGGGTTTGGTGTCAAGGCGAGTGGCTCATTACCACACTTTGAACTGCTGCAGATTCCGTTGAGCTGTGCATTGAGTTCTTTGGCTCCCTTCCTTGGTTGTAGCCTCCGGATGTTGTCCCTGGTCTCATTCATAGCATCTGCATTTTATTCTTGCTGTTTACTGTTGTTTTATAGTTGCTCTCCGTACTGGGGTTTGACCCCATGTCCCTCTGGGGCTTGGTTTGTTTTCCTTGCCTGTTTTGTTGTTCAGGTTATCCAGCTGGTCGTGGAGCTAACCCGACTGGAGGTGCCCCAGGTGGTGGTTAGAGTGTCCCAGTAGCGTATAGCATATTTATATGTATCAGTACTGTTAGCCAGGGGATGCCCTGTGCTTTTGTTGTATTTTGTTATACGCAGTTGTGGTTGTTACCAGGTATCTGATACATGTTTATCTTGAGCTGTTTGTGGTGGGCTTGTAGCCTTTGTCGGTTTTATTTGAAAACTGGGATTATTTAAGTATTGTTGTATTTTAAATTTTATCGTTTTAAATCGTCAGGCCAAAAGAAAAAATTTTACCCGCTTTTTAGTAGCTTCCGCTGGTGTTTGTGTTATTTTACTCTGTTGTGAGCACGAGGCCTGACATTTTAATGTATAGAAGTTATTTAGTCAATAACCAGCACTTAGAGGGAATAACCAGATCGAGTAAAAGACGTTGGATCCAGCTAGACGCTGAAACCAGATTCCGATAACTAAGCTGGTTCCAGCTGGATGCTGAAATTGGATCGCTTTTGTGTATGACCAGCTCGGCGCTAAACCAGCGCAGTGCAAGAGTCTGGTGCTAGCTGGTCGTTTGAAACCAGCTCAATGAAACGGCAAGCGATCTGGTTATTTATTACATGAGCTGCAATAGGTCAGTGTTCTTGAATACTTGTTCACCGAGATATAGATTGAGTAATGAATTTAAATCATGTGGAAATAACTCAAACTGCTCTCTTAGATTCAAAATCCTTTTAAACAGTTTGAAACACAATTATAAATATGCAGTGCGTATGAATGAATGCAGAAAGCTGTAAAGAAATACGCTGATTTGTTTATGAAAGTTCGGAGAATACTCTCCTACGTCTCCTCTTCTTCCTCAATCGGGAAGGATTCCACTAGAAGACTTTGATTCTAGCGTCCCTACGCTACAACCCACTCCGATGACCTTCGGCCGCAAGAAATCCTAGCAACATCACTGCACACTAAGCCCGCAGGCTGTGTGTCTAACAACACTTCTTTTACGCCTCAGTGAGAAAGGCTACACACACTGATTTAACGTCTCAGTGCGAAAGACAACCCACACTTCTTTAACGTCTCAGTGCAAGAGACAACTAGACTTGTTTAACGTCTCTGTCCAAAGACTACAATGGAAGTCATTTGATTTGATTCACTCAGCTAATCTAATCAGCTCTATCAAATTATATGTGAGTGAATTGTGTGTGAGATTTACAGTGTACGCTCAGTCTCTTATGTATTAAATCTCACACACTGGGAAGTACTCCTGTGCGAGCTGATTTTTCATTGTCTTCCCAGGTTCAGTGTTGTGCGTTCTTCTGATGTTTACATTTTGTTTCGCACAACACTGTTTTGACTTCGCTCTTCTCAGCACTGTCTTCATTCAGCTTCTTGTGCTCTGTTTTATAGCCTGTCGTGGATTTGTCCGTTGGACACAAAGTAGTAGACGTTGAAGGGTCCTCTGACACTGTTGTACTTTACGTCCTTTGTCTTTAAATGCGTTGCAGGTTTTTGTTCACTTTAATCACGTGAGCACTGTTCTGAGAAGACCATACAAGCAAGTCGATTTGAATACTGAACAGTATTTGTCGTTTACCGTTGTATTCAAATCTCCTTACTTGTAGATTTAATAGTATCTGTTATGCTATCTGAGTTGGTTTGACTTTAACCAGCTTGACAGCTTGTTCATCATTCTGGTCTGCACTGAGCTGGTCTTGTTCGAGATGGTTGCTTCTTCAAGCCATTCAAAGCTCTCTTCTTCTCCTCTCCTTTGCAACCGCTCTTGAGCTGATATTCATCATCTTCAGAGCTTCGAGTTTCTCTATCTAGCAAATTTCATGACTTTGCTAGATAGAGTCCCTTCTTCTTGGATCAGCTCTTGATCAGCTTGTCCAGCTGGTTTGTCCTTAACCAGCTGGTGCCTAATCAGCTCCCTATATCTGAGCAGATTCTTCATTTGAGCTGTTCTCCAAACTGGTCTTCTTGGGTAAGCCAGCTTGGTTTTATGAAGACTGACCGAGTGCCCCAGCATGTAGATTCTTCCTCGTCCTCGAGGGTCACCTCGAGCCAATCTTTCTTCTCATTAGAACAGCTCTCTTGTCCTAGCTGACCTCCCAGCTGGTCCTTCAGCTGGTCGTTCAGCGAGGTATATTATACTCCGCTTGTGATCGGATCTGCACTCGATCACTGTGCTTGTACTTGTCTTCACACTCAACCACTGCTCTTGTACGCTGTACTTGATCTGCGCTTGAGCTGTTCTGCACTTCAACATTATGCGCTTGAACTCTGCTCTTCATTCTCTGCGCTTGATCCTTCGTGCCGCTCCAGCTCCATACTGGTGAACCAGTTTGGTGTTCCATGCACTTCTGAAAGTAAACTGTTGTACCAGCTTGGGCGTCCTCTTACTGTTCCAGCTAGATATCTTCGACCAGTCCAGCTCAGGCGTCCCATCTGTTCCAGTTTGGATATCTTCACGTGTACTTCAGTCTCAGCAAGATGCGCATGTCACGTAGAGCATTAGTACAATAGAAGCTGATTTTGTGTGAATCAAAACATAGATTCTGATCTGTAGAAACAGATCCAACGTACCACTTATTAGGATCGAAAAACACAGAACTGAGTTTAGAATGAGGGTTGAATAAACTTTTTAAAATAAATTTCGTGTTTTAAACAATTTTGAGATCAGTTGAGTTACCAACTAATTCTTTACCTCAATCCAATTTGTTCTCGTGAGCAGGAAAGAAATTTGTGCGGAAGTAACTCAATTGAATCAGTGAACAATAAAATGTGAATGCAATGTTAAAGCTTAAAACAGATCACGAGAAATATTTTTTTATGGAAGTTTTAAGCAATGCTTTTACGTCTCCCATTCTTCCAATTAAGAAAGGATTTCACTAGAAGATTTGACAAGAATACAGTGTGTCCTAAACGGATCAGTCAGGCCGCACCGAGCTGAACTCCTAGTATCACAATACACAACAGCTCGCAAGCTGTGTTTTCAAAGAAATTTTCTAAGACCTTTTGAATGACTACAGATCAACACTCAAGCATAAGAATTCAGCAACAAGTTGAAAGCTTATTCAGAGGTATCAAAAAAGATTTTTGGTTCGTTGAGCACATAATGTCAACTATTCAGCTCGCAGTATGATCCAGTAAATCGTAGTTTTTGTGAGGATTGTGAAATTAGATTTGTGATTAATTGAGTTGAATTTGGGATTAATCACATGTTTTTGAGGGAATTACGAAGGGAATATGGTTCCTGCTGATTCATCAGTCACAGCGCTAGTATAGGAAACGAGAAATATCGAATTTGGCGAAGTCAACGCTGGTAAACGATACTGTAGCTACCTGCTGGTGTTTGCATCGGTAGGGTAACGTAGGCGTGACGCGTTGCATCTGCTGGTTTTAGTTCGTTTCGAAGGGTTGCTGCTGGCCGATATTGCTTTTGGCGCGAGAATGATTGAGGAAGCGACACGTGTTGGTCAACGTTTTTGAGTGTTGACTAGGGGATTCAGCAGTTGTGTTAGATAGGAGTGACCAGCTGCTGATAGTAACGCTTGCGTGTGCCTTGCGTCATAGTGAGAAACTAGCAGCATGAGTTTCCCACATGCAACTGCTGGTGTTTGCATGCGTCGTCGTTTTGTGAAGCGTCTATTACGCACGTGGTAACCAGCTGCAAGATTTTTCCTTATGCACCTGCTGGTTTTGTAAGTGCATCGACTGGATTTGTTTGAGTAGGCGTGGAGACGTCGTTTGATTAAGTTAAAATGCTGCGTTTTGGATGTTGCAGCTGGAACCAGTTGTTGGTTGTTTTGAAGAGATCTGCTGCCTGCTGGTATAATGTTGCGGCGTCGTTTTGTTTAGTTGGAGCGGTGTCGTTTCGAGATTGTAGTTTCGCATACAGCATTTGATTGCTTCTGCTGGTTTTTAACGAAAGAAAGAGATGGTATCTGCTGGTCGATACCTGCTGGTCTTGTCGACTGAATTAATGATCAGCAGACGTTGGATTTGGGAGATTATTTATATAAGTGTTGTTCGACACTTAGAATTATTTTGAGCCAGACATTCCTTATCTCCTCTTTGCCAAACCCTCGATTATCTACTGTTCACCGTCACTTTCAATCGCCATTTTCCGTCGATTCCAGCCTCTGTTTTTGACGTTCTTAGTGGCGCTGGACTCCTTGCAACTTGCTCTTTCGATTGATACTAGTTTGGAAGCTAAGAGCAACGAGTTGAGAAATCCCGAAGGCCCTGCTCGTTCGTGAGTTGCTGGTTTCGTTGAGCAGATTCTGCCGTCGTTTCTTTTGAGCTTTTGGGTGAGCAATTCTTGTAGTATAAGCTCGGTTTTTAGTAGTTAATGCCTGCGTAGAAGTGTAGGATTGAAGTATACTTCTGGCCGTAGGATTAACGTGATTGTGTAGCAGAATTGAGCTAAGATATTGAGTACCTGTAACAGATTTCAGCATTTGTGGGAAGTCCCTGCTGCGTGGATTGAACCAGGAGAAATCTGTTAGGTAAATTGAAGAAGAAAGGTACGAATTGAGCAGCACTTACAGCTTGAGCGTGAACATGACTGAATCGATGTTGTGGAATGTGTGGTGTTGCTGTTATGTGTTTACGTGGAACAGCTGTTGAATTGATTGAACTCGATATTCTGTTTTCACGTATTATGATTTGTATGCATTGAGCATTGATATTGATTGGCATACATGCATACATATTGGGCCTTGACAGATTTGATTGATGACCCAAGCCACGTTGGAGCTGATCAACAGATGTGTTGTGCACCAGTCCAACGCTATCATCGGAGCGGTAACTACTGAATATGAGTGTCTACCGTCGAGCTGTGATGGGCTGACGGGCCCCGATGATCACGGACCGATGATTTCCCGGTTGACAAACCGTGGTATTGAGGCGACTTGATATGTTTTGCCGGTTGATAGACTGGCCTAGTTGACCGATTTCCTTTGACAGCCACATGCGTTTCATAGCATTGATTGTTAGCATGTTGCATGCGTAGCTGTTTGATAGCTCTTCGTACTGAGGCTTGACCTCGTACTTGTTTCCTGCTTTTGTTTTTGTTTGGGTCTGTGTTGCCCATTTGCAGGAGCTTCAGGTTACCAAGCTGGACCGATTGGAAGTTCAGCTGGTCGATCCCCGCGTCCCTGAGTCCCAGTCTATGTATATGATATGTATTGAGCCGGGGAATGTCCCGTGTTATCATGTATTGGGGATCTGTATTTGATTGATATTATGTTGTTACCTGTTGTGTTTGAGTTTGAGTCAACTCATATTTTAATTATCGCTATTATGAATGTATGATTCGAGTTCAGGCCCATGGTATTTCGAAAAATTTTGAAGCCCTGATTTTTAAGCTTCCGTGTTTATGCGCTTATTATGTGTTAATCGTTAGTAATTAGCACGGGGCCTGACAGTTTTGCTTCTCACGTGTGTATCACATCGTTTGTTTTCCAAAACTGTGTAAATATTACCGGTAGACACATCGGATGGATCCTGAACTGATGCCTGAGCCTCAATAAATGCACATTTAATGTTCGTACTGTACCTCGTATTGTATATTAAATGATTTCCGTCTTTAGCTCAAAATGAAAACTTTGGAAGAGCTGGCGTTCTTGATTCTTCTGAAAATTAGCCGAAAGTATACCTAACGACTATAAATGAATTCTCTTAAGTCAAATTATCAAATCATGAAACAATCGGAATGATTTGACTTAACATATTTGCGTACTAAAGTCCTGAGCTGATTTCTGTTTGTCTGAGCTGAATTCCTCTAAGCTGAACTGATCTCTGAGCTGTTCTGTTTGAAATTTATCTGTTCCAAAAGTTCTGAACTATTCTAACCTGATTTGTTCTAATCTTGACTGTTTTTCTCTTGTTATGCTCTAAACTGTTCCGCTCCGAGTTGCTTTTGAACTGTTATAAGTTGTTCTGATCTGATTACTATAGCTGAGTTGTCCTTACTCAGCTTAGACCTAATCTGATATGAATGAACCACAATGTTAGCTTTGGCCTGATCCATTCACTTAGTGTCCGATCTGTTTAGTCTTATACTTTAATTTTTGTCTTCACCGAAACTTATAAAATCTGACGGTTCTCATGCCTTAAGTTCTTAACGGATGTGCCTTACAAATATATAAGATTTACTTATAATTTTGTTACATACAATGAACATGTAGAACTTGCTAGCATAAATTATCTAAATATGTATATATGCTAGCGGAGGGTTGTTCATTTGGTTAAAACCACCCAAACCGAAGATTCGATTAACCAAACTGAATTAGCGGTTCGGTTTGATTAAAACAAAAATCATTTCAGTTTCTAGGTTATTTTTCGATTAAACAAATTCCCTTTTCATTAATTGATTCATAGTTATTACTATGATGGTTCGGTTCGATTTTAGTGGCTAACTGAGCCATAAACACCCTATATTCTTATAGAACTTCCAAACCATCATTAAGGTGAAAGCAAAGTTTTAAACACTCTCATCTACCAAATGGATAAGAGTCGATTATGTTCCATCAGCATTTAAAGAGGAACAAAATATTTTTAGTTATCAATGGAGTACAACGAAAAATTTTCACTATAATTGAATAACTATTTTGAAGATATCTGTTATGAGATATCTTATAAACGATATCCATAAAATGGATGGATTTAATCCGTGTTTGGAGTAAGATAATTCTTCTGATTTAGATGAGTGAAGTACAATACCAATGTCGGTCGATCGGTTGACGTGTGATTTCATAGGAGCTTTGTGCTGTTTCAATAATCTTAACGATTTTTTGAACCAGAGGACCAATTATCCACTCATGAATTAGCATGCTCTACAAATTCGAAATAAAGGTATAAAACGATATTTTATAAAGAAATTCTACATTAGAAAAGTTCACTTAGGCAACGATACCGGTACAATTACAAATGAATCGAGTACATAAATTTTCGAATGCATGCGACTACAGGAAGTGGAAAGACTCTAAAACACTTGACTACAAACGACAGAAGACAACATGTAACAAATTAACAGTATGGTAACTTACGTATCAGAAAATTCTGTAACAAGTAAAAAAAAGCCGAATGATTCTTGATATGTTGAAGACAAGGCAGATTTTCCATATCCTAAAAGCACCCATTGATTATTTTGTTCTTCAATCGATCTTCACTGAAGAAAAAAGATAATGAACAAAGTAGAACGACGCAAGGAGACCAATTGTGCCGGTCGCAAGCATGATTGCGATAGCCATTATCAAAGAGTAGCCAAGATAAAGTGTAGCAGAAACAGGTCCACTCAAGCTCTGGAGATCGAATACCAGATACTTAACCGAGTACAAGAACACATAGAGAGAAACTGAACCTGAGGCATAGAACGCCTTCCACCACCATGCCCAGTCCTCAACACAGAGGTGCATATAAGTTAGAACCACCGAAACTTCTGCACAGACGACGATTAACAAGAGGAGGACAATAAGAAGGAAGCCAAACACGTAGTAAAATCTTCCAAGCCAGATGCTAGAAATTATGAAGAAAAGCTCGATGAAGAGGGTCCCAAAAGGAAGGGTTCCTGCTCCGAGAACCAGAAGCCATGAGGGATATTTACGTTCAGGTATTTCTCTAGGGATTTGATTAGTCCGGACAGGGTATTGAATAGGCTCGGCTCGAGTGCCCAAGAGTCCTCCCAAGAGAGTGAGCGGCACCGATATACAAAACCAAAGTGACAACAGTATGAAATATAGAGATATGGGGATAGCACCTGTGCTCTTACTACCCCAAAGGATGAAATTCAAGATAGTTAGTATAACAAAAACAATTCCTGGAAAAAAGCATGAAATTGACCAAGAAACTGATCTCCATCCTTCAGATGTTCCTTTCAGAGTCCTCCACGTACGAACACCAACATAACCAGCGGCAATTCCAAGGAAAAGATAAAGCAATATCATTCCGGTCAATAGCATACCTCTTGAAGCTGGTGACATAAAACCAAGAGCTGCAAACACAATTGTGACGCCTGCCATCCCAGTAATTTGAACTCCATCTCCGATCATCACACAAAGTAATTTTGAATGATTTGGTTCTCTGAAGACATCACCAACCACAAGCTTCCAACCAGAAAGCTCCTCATTCATCTGAGCCTGAGCTTCTTTGTCCAATTCTTCATACCTCGTCAAATCTCTTCTCACTGTTCTCAGAAAGATGACCAATACAATTCCCGCTAAGAAGAAAATCACCATCAACGAGTTCAGAATTGAAAACCAATGAACCCGGGCACCTTCCATCTTCAAATAAGCATCCCACCGAGATGGCCACCTTATGTTGCTCTTTACAAACTGAACCTCATATGTAAATGTCACTTTCTCTTGCTCCCTAATGATTTGGAACTTGTCTAGCTCCCGTGGGCAAATTACATATGGTATATTTTCATACATTTGTTTAGGCATTTTCTCATGATCATATTTTATGCTGCAATAGACAACTTCAAAACCAACAATCTCGAAACCAGACGCCTTCTTTTTATCAGCTTCTGAAATGATACCCATACCTTCTTCTCCAGTACCAATTATCTCCACACCAGCTCCTTCATACTCATGAATCAAAATAGTAAATTTGAGATGGTTGATTATATAATCATCATTTCTGTCATCAGGACTGTATCCAACTGGGAACCCAGTCCATGGAATATTAATTCCATTCTGGGTGGTATATCTTAAAGCAGGTAAATTATCTAGATTCATGTTCACCTGGTAGAGATCCCGAGATCTCTGTTTCAAAAGCTTTACCTCATGCTCGTTCAGTGGAGGAGTGGTGCAGAGAAACACTGATTCATTGACATTCATCCGAAAACGGTATGGAGAGCTGTCGATTTGATCTCCCATAAGCAATTCCCCAAGGTTTTCAGCACTTTTCTTGATTTCCGCTTGCGGTTTGCAATACGGAAGACTGTAATAGCTAAAAGGAAGCTCGGTTTCAATGGAGGTCAATGAATTTACTTTAGCGTAAATTTCATCACCTGGTGAATATGTATGCATATAGCTTCCAGGTAGATAAAAGCCATTACACACTCCCAATAAGAGAACCAAGTATGCCAAAGTGGTGAGTGATTTCCTTCTTGTAATTGAAAGCAACGCCATTGGTATATATAAGGGAAGCAAATTAAATGTCTTCAAACCAGCTAGCTCTATGCTACAAGTTTACGGTATATCAAGGAGCCAATTCTGAAACATAATTGGCAAAAAACCTGCATTAGATTTTACTATTAGTTTAAGATAGAATGTTATGACGTACATTAGTACTCAAGGACCCTTTCACCCAACCACTAGAAAATATGACTTAGCCTTCATAGTGTGAGCAATGTTAGAACCCTTGTGTAGTCCCATCTCATTTTAGAGAGCACATCTTATTAATCAGAAATTGTTCAAACATGGATCAAAAATATTATCCTTCACAGAAGTGAGTATACTGAAAGCGAGGCCATATCCAACATAGTTTGTTGAGCTGCATTATCTACAATTATTTGCAGATGGGTGCCATTCAATAACTATTTCAATTCACTTTAACGAGTCAATTGACTTGCTCATGAGATACAGAATTAGAAGAAAGACTCAATAAACAATGAATATGAACCTTAAAGTGATCTTTCCAGACATCACACCAAATATCTAGTGGTATTGTATCCTCTTATCTTGAACTTTTTCGTACCTAAAAGAAACCATCTTCCCTCGAAAACTCACCATGATCACATGATTTCTATCTTTCTTCTAACTCCAGATGTATCATGCATGTGTTACTTTGATACACTATCGGCCCAGGCCACAATGTTGGAGCCCATACAAGAGAAACTATGTATTGCAATCTGTCTCCACTCTAAAACTGGCTGATAAAAGAGCCAGAGTACACACTTATAAGACCATTCTATTGGCTCAGATTTCTGATATGCATATTACAATTACCTCCTTAGATGCACAATGGCAACATCACACTCCTTCACATTCTGGGATCTTCTCCAGCACACAAATAGCTGGAATCTTTATGTCAATAGTACCCTGGCGCCTATTCTGATAAAATTACATAATGCCCTGGCACACACATACAGGTCCTGCACAAAGGAAAATATGGATAAAGGGTTACACTAGTAACTACCTCACATCCATTCTGTCCCTGTGAAAATTATTAACCCAAGTTATACACCTACATAATCTCACTCAAATCGCCTTAATATTTGTGAGATGAGATATTACACTCTACATCATCCTTAAAAAGTCAAATCACCCTTAGAGCCGATCTTTATGGCATAAAGAAAAATTGACTTCTTTATATTGAATTACCAATCTTGGGCCTTCGGCTGATTACTATCTCCCAAATTTTGATCGGTTGACTCCCCAAGCTTAACTCTGCACTTACCGTTTGAAATTCCCTGACTTTTAATACCTCCAACCTGCACACATTTTCTGTCTTAACACCTAGTTTAAGAGTTTAGTCAACCAGCCCAATCCTCAGGTCTAAAACTCTACGAAAACTGTATTTTCAACACCCTTTTGATCCCACCTAAACACGCATCTGTGAACCCCAAGACCGACTATTAATCATGAACTAATTTGGTCCACTCAAACACTATCAAAAACGCAGGTTTCATTCATATTCTGAAATCAAATTCATCAACCACTCCATGTTAACCAATAACAGAAAGAACCATAACTACCAGTCAGAACCTTGATCTACCATAACAATGGAAAGATCCTAACTTCGGATCAAGAGTTTCAACTTATGCACAGAATAGAAAAGGAATCTCAACTGATCACCTAAAAAAATTGCCATAATCACGAACAAAAAGAAGCAACAGTGACACATGAAACAGTAATTTCGTAGAGCTAAACTTACCAACGGCGGATCTGGTTTCTAATTGGCAGTTGGACTTCGAGAAAACAAAGTGAAATCGATTGCGGGAAAAATTGAAGTGAACCCGTGCACTTGCGATGCCTAGGGTAGGAGAGGATGTTCAACAGTCACTAGCCATATATATGTACACTCTTTATTATGACAGGATATGTCAAAATCTTTTCAATTTTGTCCAATATTATAATATATTTGATATTAAAATTTGGGTGAATTGCTCAGAAATCCCCATGAACAAACTTAAATTATTCACCAGTCCCCATGTCAGTAAAACTATGTTTTCACTCCCTGACCCAAAAGTTTTTTTGTCTTCAGTACATTTTCACCACAATTTTACCTATTTACCCTAAAAAATATGCACATATGATTATTTCCATTGATTTCTTTACCTATTTACTCAACTGCTTAAACATCTTTTCTTTTCCTCTGTTCAGATTGTTCTTTACGTCTGATTCATCTTTATGGATTCAACGTCTGTTTAATTTCTTCATTGTCTGCTACGACTGGTTCCTCTTTGTCTTTGGTTTAATTCTCTTCTCGTCTGGTTCATTCTCCTTCCAGCGTCTGATCTCAAATATTTCTTCTGCTGTCAACACCATCGATCTCCCAAACCAGCAGGTATACTACAACCAGCAGGTATACTACAACCAGCAGGAACAAAAGAACCAACTGCTGATTCCCAAACAACGCTAAAACAAATCACAAAGCAAACCAACGGCTGGTTCTCAAAATGGCGTCGCGCCAACTTACTCAAACGACGTCGTTTAGGATACGCAATTCTTACTACCAGCAGCTAGGTATCCAGTCGCAAGAACAAAGCAACGCATATCACTTCTCTCTCTGCTGGTACCAGTCGCAACATCGAAACGCAGCGTTGCAACTAACTACGAAACGGCGTCGCTCCACTGACGTCATCATCCAGTCGCAACATCTCGCCAAATACCAGTCGCAAGCTACAATGCTCCACCAGTCGCAAGATACGAAACACAACCAGCCGCAAGCTACAGTGACGTTGACTAGCGTTGACTCCTACCGATCAAAACCAGCAGACACGCTTACGTCACTAACTCCTCAAAACGACATCGTATAGCGCTCAACGCAAAAACACGCTAACTACACTCTCGACTGGTTCCTCGACTGATTTCCTCACCAGCGACCACGACGCAAATCACTAACGCACCTGCTGAATTACAAAACGCGCTTCGACTGGTTTTCGCCACCGACCAGCAGCTGGTCTAAAGAATTCATCATAAAGACGTGAGATTTGTGGTGTGTGGTTTCATTACTGTGGAGATGAGAGGGAAAAGAAATCAATGGAGTAAAGAAATCATCCTATGTGCATACTTTTGAGGGTAAATATGTAAAATTATGGTGAAAGGGACTGAGGACAAAAAAAACTTTTGGGTCAGGGAGTGAAAACATAGTTTTACTGACATGGGGACTGGTGACTAATTGAAGTTTTGTCATGGGGATTTACTAGCAATTTACCGTTAAAATTTTGTTTGGGTATATATCAGATATTCTGTTTTGTCCAAATATCAACGATTACTCGGTGATTTTGTTGTACCTGATTGATTGTAGAGTTTTGTGTCATTGGTTTTGTCCAAGATTTCTTCACTTATTGGAATTTTTTTAAAAATTATCAATATATATGTATATATATTTGTTGTCCCTGATTGATTGTAGAGTTTTGTGGTCATTGGTTTTGTCCAATATTTCTTCACTTATTGCAATTTTTTAAAAAATTATCAATACATATATATATTAATAGGATCAAAGGCCCTCAAATTACGTGCAATTTAAAAATATTTGGAAAACAGTTAGCACGTAACTGGGAAATCGGATTGCGCCCGAGCTGGACCAGCAGCTCTGCGAGCTGGTTCGGATCACATGCAATCTGGTCTATAAAAATATTGAGTTGCAGTATCTCAGAGTTCTTGAATTGTTTGTGCACCGAGAAGTAGATCAAGTAAGATATGAAATCTTGCGGAAACAACTTGAACTACTCTCTGAAAATCGAAAGCATATTAACAGTTTTAAACACATTTTTTAAATATGCAATGCGTGAATGTTAAATGCAGAAAGATGTAAAGAAATATGCTGCAATTTGTTTATGGAATTTCGGAGCTGAATCTCCGACGTCTCCCCGTCTTTTGCACGGGAAGGATCCACTAGAAGATTTGATTACAACAGCTTCTGCTGCAACCCGATCGGACATCCCGTAAGCTACAAGAACTCCTAGCCACCTAGCACACTAGCCCGCAAACTATGTGTCTAACAACACTTCATTTACGTCTCAGTGAGAAAGACTACAATGTTTAACGTCTCTGTCCAAAGACTACAAGGGAGGTGTTTGATTTGATTCACTTATTTTTATGTTTCGCTCAACTCTCGTATGTATAAGTGAATCATGTGTGAGATTTACAATGTACGCTCAATCTCTCTAATATAAAATCTCACATGCAGGGAAGTGCTTCTCTCTAAGCTGGTTGCTTGATATCTTCCCATGGCTTGTGCTGTCTACTTGATTATTATTTGAAGCTTTCGGTCAGTGCACCAGCTCACACCTGGGCGCTGAACCAACTTGCACACCAGCTGCCACCAAGTGTGCAAACTTGTGACTAGCACCGCTCTTGTATTATGATTCGCTCTATTCTTTTCGTCAAGAGCATCTCTCCTCTCACATGCTTTCTGCGCTCATCTCTTTAGCTTGTGCTGCTGCTCTTGATATAAAGCATCTGATCTGTTATATCCGTTGGACACAAATTTGTAGTCGTTGTAAAGGCTTCTGACAAAGTTGTACTTTGTGTCCTTTAGCATTAAATGTGTTGCAGGCTTTATTTGACTTGAGCTCTTTTCTTTTTTTTTTTATCTGCTTTTGTACTTAGCTTAACCAGTTGCTTTATTTGACAATCTCTAGTATTCTGAGATTGCACAACCTAATTTATCTGATCTAGCGCAAGGCTTCTGATCTGGTCTACCAGCTGGTGTCCTCCCAGCTGGTCTCTCTTAGTTGATCTCGAAGCTGCTCTTGAGCTGATCTGCGCTTCTTCTCTAAGTTGCACTTCTTATCTGCTCTTGTACTGCTCTTGTACGTAGATTCTCTTGTTCGGTTATTTTCTGCTCTTGTCTGCTCTTGAACATGTAGCTTGTTTTCCAGCTGGTTTCCTTCCCAGATGGTTTCTTCTTTCACTATAGCAATCTTCCTCAACGATTCCTTTGGTATCGAACAGCATGTGATCCTTTGCACTAGACATATCTTGAACCAGTGATTATATCCCTTTTTCTTTGGATCACATCTGCTTTGATTCAGCTTTCACTGGATCTTTAATCTACGCTTGATCATTGATCCGAGTTGTTAATCTCCTGAGCTTCTTTTCCTTTGTCGTACCAGCTTGGGCGTCCCCTCACTGTTCCAGCGTAGATATCTTCAACTGTACCAGTTTAGGCGTCCCCTCACTGTTTCAGTTTGGATATCTCCTGGTCTTCTCAAGTCTAGCAACTGCACATCAATCTTATGTCGTTAGTGAGATAATAGCAGGTTTGGTGTTAATAAAAATTAAGATTATGATTGGTAAAACAGAACCATCTGCGGAGCAGATCAGATTGAATTTTGATGAACACAAAACTTGTGCTTATGTTTCTAACGATTTAATTGAGTGCGTAGGTCTAAGCTGAAGCAGATCAGATTAGACGTGAGCTGAGGAGTGCCGAACTGAGTGCATTTAAGAAGATGTCCAAGCTGATTTAGTAGGGGACGCCAAACTGATCCAGCAGACGACATCCAAGCTGATCCAGCTTAGGGCGAAGATCAACACAGAAGAAACCAGTTCAGGGCGAGCAGCTTAGAAGGGTTCAACTGAGAGCTGAACGAACTAAGATATCGATCAGATAAGCTCAGAATATGATATCAGATCAGCTCAGAAGAGGCAAGAGAAGCTCAATGCTCAGAACATATCAGATCGGAGATATCAGTTTTGAAGCGCAGAGAAGAGAAGCAGCTCAGATCAGGTCAGAGCAGAATCAGTTCAGATCAATTTAGAGCAGTTCAGAGAAGAACAATACAGAATCAGCTCAAAGGTATTATCTGGAGCAGCACATACCAGAACACAGCAGCACAGTTCAGATTACAAGAGGAGAGAAGAAAATCAGCTTAGAAACGCGAAATAGCTCAGAGCTGTACAAAGAAGAGCGAATCAGCTTACAGCAGTTCAGAAGGCTTAGAGCTGAAGCAGACCAAGAGCAGATCAGAACGACGAACAAATATGATCAGCTTATCAGTTGAGAGAAGAACAGAACAAGTAGATCAAATCAGAGTGGGCTTCGTATCAGATCAGCTGAGAGACTAGCTCTCATAAACCAGCTCGGACATATCAGTTTAGAGCGAGAAGTGTGATATCAGATCATAAGAAGATTCAATGAGCAAGAACAGAGTAGTTCCATGATCAGACTGGAGCCTTGCAACAGATTAGTTCACATGAGAAGAGAAAAGCTTAATTGATAGAACAGATCAGCTCGGAGTCCATATCAGATTAGTACGGACGATCAGATCAGGCTACAAGCTCAGATGAACAAAGCAGTTTGAACAAGATCAGACCAGTACTGTATGAGAAAAGGTTCAAACTGATTTTTTCAAATAAACAAAACGTCAAAAGCAGTTATATATGAATCAGCGTGTGCTACCATGACAAGGGACATGGTCACCAGAATAGTATTGTGAAGTTGTACGAGGTCAGTACAACTATTCTAAGGCTCATTACACTTTGGACTTATTCGTATTGACTATTGGATATATTTGTTACCATTGAATTCAAAGTTTATATATACCAGCAAATGGATTCAATGAACAGATGATGGGAAAAAGAAAAGAGAAGAGGAAGCAGTCGACGATCTACAGCGAGGAGCTTAATCGTCTATCTCGACTGCTTATTGTATCAGCTCACAGAGCACTTCCCAATGTGTGAGATACAAGAGAGTTTGTTGGATCTATTTTACAGATCAGAATCTAAGTTTTGATTCACACAAAATCTGCTACTGTTGTACTAACGTTCTACATGACATGCGCAGCTTGCTAAGACTGGAGTAGACGTGAAGATATCCAAACTGGAACAGTGAGGGGACGCCTGAGCTGGACTGGTCAAAGATATCTAGCTGGAAAAATAAGGGGACGCCCAAGATGGTACAACAGTTTAGTTCCAGAAGTGCAGGGAACATCAAGCTGGTTCACCGGCTTGGATCTGGAGCAGCACGAAGATCAAGCGCAGTGAATGAAGAGCAGAGTTCAAGCGCAGAATGTTGAAGTGCAGAATAGCTCAAGCGCAGATCAAGTGCAGCATACAAGAGCAGTGATTGAGTGCAGGGCCGTATACAAGAGCAGCGATCAAGTGCACGCTTGATCATTGAGCATCGTTATAATCAGTTCATCATAGGTATCTCAGTTCTTGGAAAGACTGAATCAGAACAAATTGACAGTGTGCTTGCTAATGATTTGGATGAGGTGTCTGAATGGATCAAGCAGACAAGCAAGAAACACTGGGCTCTTGACGAGAAGAATAGAGCCCAGCTGGTTAAGGACAAACCAGCTTGAAGTTAAGAAGACCAGCCAGGAGCAGACAAACCAGCTGACCGTATGATATCTGTGAGAAGCTTGATCTCACAGATATATCAACCGGCTGGTTGGCAGCCAGCTGGGAATGTAGCAAAGCTGGAGCCTCGGAGCAGCTCAAGAGCAGGAAAAAACAGAACAAGCTCAGCTGCAGACAAAAAGAGGCACATATGCAGAGTTGCTCAAAGAATAGATTAAAGAATGAAGAGCAACCAGCTTGAAGAAGATACCAGCTGGAGAATCGGATCTGGACAAAACCAACTCAGACAAACAAAGCAGTTTGAACAATCATACGAAGACCAAATTAATTGGTTCAAACTGATTTGTTTTGTCCTGTCCACATCAGGTAGAAGCAAGCAGAGCTCGATGTTAGCAAAGGCTATAGAATCTCCGATAAAAAGAGCTCAAGTCAAATAAACCCTGCAACGCATTAAAAATCAAAGGACACAAAGTACAAATGCGTCAGAAGACTTTTCAGAACGGCTACAACTTTGTGTCCAACGGACAAATCTGCTAAGCGGCTTTATATATCAGGCACAATGAAACAGGAGAGAGAATGCGCCATTACAGAGAGAGAATGTTGTGCAAATCCAAAAACAGAAGAACAAAAGAAAGCACAACCATGGGAAGATAATACATAACCAGCTCGGACAGGAGCACTTCCCAGTGTGTGTGAGATTTAATTATTGAGAGATTATGCTTACACTGTAAATCTCACACACACACACATTCACTCATATATTCGAAAGTTGAGCTAAACAGATAAATGAGTGAATTTGAAAACTCTCTACGTAGTCTTTGGACAGAGACGTTAAACAAGTCTAGTTGTCTTTCGCACTAAGACGTTAAACAAGTGTGTGTTTTCTTTCGCACTGAGACGTTAAATAAGTGTGTGTAGTCTTTCTCACTGAGGCGTAAAAGAAGTGTTTTTAGTCACACAACTTGTGGGCTTAGTGTGCGGTCGTGATGCTAGGAGTTCTTGCGGCTGCGGGTCGTCGGAGTGGGTTGCAGCGAGGGTCGTTGTAATCAAAGTCTTCTAGTTGATCCTTCCCGATTGTGGAAGAAGGTAGACGTAGGAGGGTTTGCTCCGAACATCCATAAACAAATCAGCGTATTACTTTACTGCTTTCTGCATTCATTCATATGCATAGCATACTTGATAAGATGTTTAAAACTGTTTAAAAGGCCTTCAAATCTAAGAGTATAGTTTGAGTTATTTCCGCATGGTTTAAATTCATTACTCAATCTGTATCTCGGTGCACAAGTATTCAAAACCACTGAGCTATTACAGCTCAAGTAATGCATAACCAGATCGCTTGTTCTTTTGTAGAGCTGGTTTCAACAACCAGCTAGAACCAGGTTCTTGCACTGTGCTGGTTTAGCGCTGAGCTGGTCACAACAAAAGCGATCCGGTTTTAGCATCCAGCTGGAACCAGTTTAGTCATCGCAATCTGGTTTCAGCAACTAGCTGGATCCAGCATCCTTTACGTGATCTGGTTATTCCCTCTAAGTGCTGGTTATTGACTAAATAACTTCTACACACCGACAGAGGGTAAAATCGATCCTACCAAGTGATATCAGAGCAGGTTGTTCTTGAATAGTGCATTTTCTTTCAAAATTTTAAACGGTTTTAAAACTTTGTCTGCTCTGATTTTTCGAAAGCCCGTCCTTGCTACAAATTTTTAAGATTTTCAAAACTCATTATATATGTATAGGGGGAGGAGTGTCTATTGAATTGCAGAGCGATTTCTCGAAAGGAAAGAGCGGCAACATCTCTTATGACGAGCTGACAGATTGCGCGATGTCTGTGGACGCCAAGATCTCTAGGGCTGGGCCGGGCTAAGCCTTAGGGAAAAATGGAAGAGATTCTGAAAAATTGAATCTTCTATTGCTCATCTGGTCCATATATATGAGAAATTTTAAGTAGCATAAACTTTGTCTTCAAAATCTCATGCATACATAATGTTTTCGACAAACTGTCTTCCGGTGCACAATGCTCTTATTTCAAAAATAAAATTACCCCATGCTCTGTTGAGGGGGAGTTTCGTTTTAAACATTGATGGGGAGACAAGATTTCAAACCCTTTTTGATTCCCACAAAAAGCGGGAGAAATATTTTCAAACATAAACATACCTGCATATGTTTATCCAGATTTTGCGTAAAACAAATAGGGGGAGATTTTTTGATCTTTTTTACAGATCAGAATCTAAGTTTTGATTCACACAAAATCTGATACTATTGTACTAACGTTCTACATGACATGCGCAGCTTGCTAAGACTAGAGCAGACGTGAAGATATCCAAACTGGAACAGTGAGGGGACGCCTGAGCTTGACTGGTCGAAGATATCTAGCTGGAAAAATAAGGGGACGCCCAAGCTGGTACAACAGTTTACTTCCACAAGTGCAGGGAACACCAAGCTGGTTCACCTGCTTGGAGCTGGAGCAGCACGAAGATCAAGTGCAATGAATGAAGAGCAGAGTTCAAGCGCAGAATGTTGAAGTGCAGAATAGCTCAAGCGCATATCAAGTGCAGCATACAAGAGCAGTGATTGAGTGCGGAGCCGTATACAAGAGCAGTGATCAAGTGCACGCTTAATCATTGAGCACAACTATAATCAGTTCATCATAGGTATCTTAGTCCTTGGAAATACTGAATCAGAACTGATTGACAATGTGCTTGCTGATGATTTGGATGAGGTTTCTGAATGGATCAAGCGGACAAGCAAGCAACACTGGGGCTCTTGACGAGAAGAATAGAACCCAGCTGGTTAAGGATAAACCAGCTTGAAGTTCAGAAGACCAGCCGGGAGCAGACAAACCAGCTGGCCGTATGATATCTGTGAGAAGCTTGATCTCACTATATCAACCAGCTGGTTGGCAGCCAGCTGGGAATGGAGCAAAGCTGGAGCCCTAGAGCAGCTCAAGAGCAGGAAAGAACAGAACAAGCTCAGCTTCAGACAAAAAGAGGCACATATGCAGAGTTGCTCCAAGAACATATTAAAGAATGAAGAGCAACCTGTTTAAAGAAGATACCAGCTGGAGAACCGGATCTGGACAAAACCAACTCAGACAAACAAAGCAGTTTGAACAATCATCCGAAGACCAAATTAATTGGTTCAAACTGATTTGTTTTGTCCTGTCCACATCAGGTAGAAGCAAGCAGAGCTCGATTTAAGCAAAGGCTATAGAATCACCGATAAAAAGAGCTCAAGTCAAACAAAGCATGCAACGCAATAAAAGTCAAAGGACACAAAGTACAAATGCGTCAGAAGACTTTTCAGAACGGCTACAACTTTGTGTCCAACGGACAAATCTGCTAAGCGTCTTTATATATCAGGCCCAATGAAACATAGAGAGAGTGTTGTGCAAATCCAAAAATAGAAGAACAAAAGAAAGCACAACCATGGGAAGATAATAGATAACCAGCTCGGACATGAGCACTTCCCAATGTGTGTGAGATTTAATTATTGAGAGATTATGCTACTATAAATCTCTCTCACACACACACACTCACTCATATATTCAAAAGTTGAGGTAAACAGATAAATGAGTGAATGTAATTTGAAAACTCTCTATGTAGTCTTTGGACAGAGACGTTAAACAAATCTAGTTGTCTTTCGCACTAAGACGTTAAACAAGTGTGTATTGTCTTTCGCACTGAGACGTTAAAGAAGCGTGTGTAGCCTTTCTCACTGAGACGTAAAAGAAGTGTTGTTAGTGTTGGCGCAGCGACAGATCCGGATACCGCTCCCGGGGCGCAGCGGAAGATTTAAGATTTTGGACCCGGGAACGGTCAATACATAGCATAAACAGCAATTAAACATTCATAGGATGTTTAGGTTTGGTACCTTGCTGGCATCTAGGCGCCTGGCTCCGACCAATTTCATGAGAAAATCGGCACTTCAACGGTAGGCGGTTGTCATCTCCCAATCCGGTCCACGACTGGATTCTCTATTCCTTCGTTGGTCTGCACTAGAAAACATGACAAAGATTTTACGGACGGAACCTCCTCGTCGAATCGGTCGGAACAAGTCCGACTACGGCGACGGGCAACGACGGCGCGTCGGCGACGGGCGGCGACGGCAAGGAGGCGGCGGCGGCGTGAGGAGAGTGGGGAGAAGAGAGGAAGAAATCTAGGGTTATGGTGTTGTTTCAATGCCAACCCTAGGACCCTATATATAGATTTTTTCATGGGCTTGAACCGGCTTAATTGGCTTGGGTCGGCCCACGCCCATATGAACATTCGTTTCAAGTCCATTTCAGTGGTTTCATCAGAATCCCGATCGACGATCAGATCGGACCGATCTATACAGTTTACAAAACTGAGCATTATGATGCGAAAACAATTTTCCGAACCACCTAATCCAAAGTAGCAGTTTGGCCCCTGTAGGTTTCAAGGATAGTCAAACTAGCTCAAACCTTAGGGAAATTGCATTTTTGACCCTGTTTAATTTTAGGAAGTCGCACTTCCATCCTTCCTCCTCCTATACTCAACAAATTGAGCTTAATTTCCGTGCGGGAATCGAGAAACCAGTACTTGTGTGACCCTCAATGGTTCAGGGATACAGCTAGCCGTGGGCCCACAACATGTGTGACTCCGAAATCACAATTTCGGACTGACCCATCGGATCATGGTAAAGCGTCTAGCAACATCGCCCCATGATCCCCTAGGTATCACTGATAGTGCCTGCAAGAACCAGTTGGTCATGGTTATCGTACAGTACGATCCTTTCAACACAAATATCCCGATCAGATCAACGACCATTGGTAAATCGAGAGTCGCTAGAGATCCAATAACCATGCATACATCTCGGAGATCAAATAGTGACATCGCGTGTGTTACTAGGTAAACCGGTAAATCGAGAGTCGCTAGAGATCCAATAACCATGCATACATCTCGGAGATCAAATAGTGACATCGCGTGTGTTACTAGGTAAACCCATTTACCTAAAACACATCTAGTACTTTGGCCAGAGATTTATCACACGGTAAACGGGTCAAAGTGAGGCACCTATCATGTGGAGTCTCAATGACGTTTCGAGTAGTAAGGGCTAATCTGTACAACCAAGACCTCGGACTTAATCCACTCGATAAATGGTAACCACTTGGAAAGTCCGAACGAGGGTAGTTCGATAGATCACCAGGTCACTATCCATCTGCATGCTCAGAACATCACAATGTTCCCTACCAATGAAACGTGGTACTTCACATCGCAGATGCTAGTCTCTAACTCGGGCGACCTTATCCTCATTTTGACGGCCCAATCGACTAGGAACGAGTTTAGAACACACAGTGACTATTAGATGTGTTTCATGATAGCCATCATATCCACTATCACATCTAACATACACTATGGTGCATTCTAGGTCTTTATCCAACACAATTGTTAACATTATAAAATAATGAAGATAAATAATGCCATAAAAGAATACGAATTTGATAAATAAAGTTCGTTTTACAAAGAGTCAATAAGAACCCACACGCCACAAGTTGGCTAGTTGGGCACCTAATCTAATAATCTCCCACATGCCCTATAGCCAACTACTCATCAGACGCAGTCCCATTGTTTCACGATATTTTTCAAACAACGGTCATGGCAAGGGCTTCGTGAGTGGATCAGCAATGTTGTCTGCAGAGGCGACTCTCTCGACTGCTATGTCACCTCTAGCCACAATATCCCTGATTATGTGGTATTTCCTCAGTATATGTTTGGATCTTTGGTGAGACCTAGGTTCCTTTGCTTGCGCAACGGCCCCCGCGTTGTCATAGTACACCGGGACTGGACCAACTCCTTCAGGGATTACGCCCAACTCTTGGACGAAATTCCTCATCCAAACCGCCTCTTTAGCAGCAGCTGATGCTGTGATGTACTCGGCCTCAGTGGTTGAATTCGTGATGATGTCTTGCTTGGAATTCTTCCAAGAGACAGCACCGCCATTGACCAAGAATACAAAACGAGAGGTTGACTTCGAATCATCCACATCACATTGGAAGCTAGAATCAGTGTAGCCTTCCAATTTCAGTTCACCACCCCCATAGACCATGAATATATTCTTAGTCCTTCGTAAGGACTTAAGAATATCTTTCACGGCCTTCCAATGCATCTAGCCAGGGTTGGCTTGATAGCGGCTCGTGACACTTAGAGCATATGCGACATCTAGTCTAGTTGAGATCATGCCATACATAATACTACCTATTGCCGAGGCATATGGCACACGTGTCATACTCTCTATCTCCTCATCAGTCTTTGGACACATAGACTTAGATAGAGTGACCCCGTGGCACATAGGTAGGTGTCCTCTCTTGGACTCTTCCATAGAGAACCGCTTAAGTATGGTATCGATGTAGGTAGCTTGGGTGAGTCCGAGCATCCTTTTCGATCTATCTCTATAAATCTGTATTCCTAGAATATAGGATGCTTCACCCATACCCTTCATCGAGAATCTACTAAACAACCATACTTTAGTCGACTGCAACATTCCTACATCATTTCCAATGAGTAGAATGTCATCAACATAAAGTATAAGGAATGTCACAGCATTTTTAACTACCTTCTTATACACACATGGCTCCTCGGGATTCTTGATGAAACCAAATTATTTATTGTTTCATCAAATCTCAGGTTCCAACTTCTCGATGCTTGTTTGAGATCGTAGATCGATCTCTGAAGTTTGCATACTTTATGCTCACTTCCTACAGATGTGAAACCCTCAGGCTGCGTCATACATATCTCTTCCTTAATGTTTCCATTAAGGAACATAGTTTTCACATCCATTTGCCATATCTCATAGTCGTACCATGCAGCTATGGCTAGTAGGATTCTAATTGACTTGAACATTGCGACTGGTGAGAAGGTTTCATCATAGTCAACACCTTGCCTCTGAGTGTAACCTTTCGCGACCAGTCGTACCTTATAGGTTAGTACCTTACCATCAGGCCCAAGTTTTCTCTTGTATATCCATTTACACCCAATAGGAACTATTCCTTAGGGAGGATTAACAAAAGTCCAAACTTGATTTGAATGCATCGAGTCAATCTCAGATTGCATTGCTTCAAGCCACAAATTAGAATCAGCATCGGAAATTGACTCCTTGAAGGTTCTTGGATCACATCCAACAGTTTGATCACTTTGATCATCTTCAAGAAGGAAACCATATCTAACAGGAGCCCTAGGAACCCTTTCAGATCTCCTAGGCGTGTTCATATCAAGTATTGGCTCTTGAGGTGCAGGAGAATCACTTGGTACTTCAGTTGGTTCTCGAACCTCTTCGAGTTCTACTATCTTGCCTTTTTATCAAGTAGAAACTCCCTTTCTAGAAAGATGGCATTTCTGGAAACAAACACTTTTGTTTCACTGGGATAGTAGAATTAGTATCCAATAGAGTTCTTTGGATACCCAACAAAGTAGCATATGATGGATCTATTATCCAGCTTATCTCCCACTGTCTGCTTCACGTAAGCAGGACATCCCCAAATCCTCAAGTATGAGTATTTGGGCGGCTTGCCCATCCAGATCTCATATGGAGTTTTATCCACCGCCTTGGTGTGGACATTGTTCAACAACATTACCGCCGTTTCGAGCGCATAGCCCCAAAATGAGGTAAGAAGTTCAGTGGAACTCATCATAGATCGAACCATGTCCATCAAGGTTCGATTACGACGCTCCGCTACACCATTGAGTTGTGGTGTGGCCGGAGGGGTCCACTTTGAGAGAATCTCATTCTCTTTGAGATAGTCTTGAAATTCGGCACTTAAGTATTCTCCACCTCGATTGGATCGAAGCGTTTTAATACTTTTCCTCAACTGATTTTCTACTTCAGCCTTGAATTCTTTGAACTTTTCAAAGGATTCAGACTTGTGCTTCATTAAGTACAAGTACCCATACCTAGAGTGATCATCGGTAAAGGTGATGAAGTAGGTATGTCCGGACTTAGTACCAATGCTAAGTGGGCCACACACGTCAGTGTGGATCAAATCCAGTAGGCCTTCAGCACGTTCAGCTTTGCCCGTGAAAGGCAATTTAGTCAGTTTTTTCCTTGAGACAAGACTCACAAGTTGGTAGGGAGTTAATATCAGACATATCAAACATGTCAGTCCTAATCAACTTGTTCATCCTATTCAAGGAAACATGACCTAGCCTAGCGTGCCAAAGTTGTGCCGGGTTCAAACCATCGTTTTTCCTTTTTATTGTTGTTGTATGTGTTTCCACATCGCGAGTTGGAACTTCTTTCAATTTTAAGGTGTATAGATCATTTTCGCGTTCCCCAATTCCAATCAAACATTCATTCCTGTATATATTGCAAATCGAATTGGCAAAATGACAAGAATATCCATCACTATCAAGCATAGAAACAGAAATGATGTTCTTTATTAATTCAGGAACAAATAAAACGTTTCTCAATAACAACTTAAAATTTGAAGATAGAAATAAGTAAACATCTCCTATAGCTACAGCAGCAACCCTTGCTCCGTTGCCAAGCCTCAAGTGGGTTTCACCCTCTCTAAGACGTCGGCTTCTTGTCATTACCTGCAAATCATTGTAGATATGAGATCCACATCCGATATCAAGTGTTAGAGTAGGTTCCCAACTAGCCAACTTGTGGCGTGTGGATTCTTGTTGACTCCTTGTAAACGATCTTTATTTATGAAATTCGTATTCTTTTATGGCATTCTTTGTCTTCATTATTTTATAATGTTAACAATTGTGTTGGATAAAGACCTAGAATGAACCATAGTGTATGTTTGATGTGATAGTGGATATGATGGCTATCATGAAACACATAATAGTCACTGTGTATTCTAAACTCGTTCCTAGTCGATTGGGCCGTCAAAATGAGGATAAGACCGCCCGAGCTTGAGACTAGCATATGCGATGTGAAGTACCACGTTTCATTGGTAGGGAACATTGTGATGTTCTGAGCATGCAGATGGATAGTGACCTGGTGATCTATCGAACTACCCTCGTTCGGACTTTCCAAGTGGTTACCATTTGTCGAGTGGATTAAGTCCGAGGTCTTAGTTGTACAGATTAGCCCTTATTACGCGAAACGCCATTGAGACTCTACATGATAGGTGCCTCACTTTGACTCGTTTACCGACTCAGTTGGGGTCATTAGGTGGCGGGATTGGGTGAGGTCCCGATGCATGTAGGAGTCGATGCTTCGTTGTCGAGGATTCATCGCTCGCCTTTGTTCATGGATATCCTAGGCTAGCTGAGGAGATAATAGTGTGATAAATCTCTGGCCAGAGTACTAGATGTGTTTTAGGTAAATGGGTTTATCTAGTAACACACGTGATGTCACTATTTGATCTCCGAGATGTATGCATGGTTATTGGATCTCTAGCGACTCTCGATTTACCAATGATCGTTGATCTGATCGGGATATATGTGTTGAAAGGACCGTAATATACGCTAAACATGACCGACTGGTTCTTGCAGGCACTATCAGTGATACCTACGGGATCATGGGGTGATGTTGCTAGACGCTTTACCATGATCCGATGGACTAGTCCGAAAATGTATTTTCGGAGTCACACATGTTGTGGGCCCACGGCTAGCTGTATCCCTGAACCATTGAGGGTCACACAAGTACTGGTTTCTTGATTCCCGCACGGAAATTAAGCTCAATTTTTTGAGCATAGGAGGAGGAAGGATGGAAGTGCGACTTCCTAAAATTAAAAAGTGGTGAAAATGCAATTTCCCTGAAGTTTGGGCTACTTTGACTATCCTTGAAACTTGCAGGGGCCAAACCGTTATTTTGGACTAGGTGGTACGAAATGTTTTCGCATCATAATACTCAGTTTTGTAAACTGTGTAGATGGTCCGATCTGATCGGCAATCGGAATTATGATGAAGCCACGGTGATGGAAATGAACCGAATGTTCATATGGACCTGGGCCCGCCCCAGGCCCATTGGGCTGGTCCAAGCCCATCACATATCTATATATATATGTGCTAGGCTAGGGTTACATACACAACAACTAAACACAACATAACTACACAAAACCCTAGAGAAAGCCGCCTCCCTCCCTCTCTACTCCTCTCGGCCGCCGCGCCCCTTGCGCCGCCGCCCGTCGCCGCGCACTGCCGCCTGTTGCCGCCGTCGGACTTGTTCCGACTGTCTAGACGAGGAGATTCCATCCGTGAAACATTCATCATGTTTTCTAGTGCAGACTGACGAAGGGATCGTGATTTCAGTCGTGGACCTGATTAGGAGAACGACGACCGCCTACCATTGAAGTGTCGATTTCCTCGTGAAATTGGTCGGAGCCAGGCGCCTAGACACCAGCAAGGTACCAAATCAAACATCCTATGTATGTTTATTTGCTGTATTTGTTATGTATTGACCGTTCCCGGTGCAAAATTTTTAATTCTTCCGCTGCGTCCCGGGAGCGGGATCCGAATCCGCCGCTGCGCCAACAGTGGTATCAGAGCTTTGGCTCGGATCTGTAAATACATATATTGTACCTATATTGCATCAGATCTCTATATTTCAAAAAAAAAAATTTTTCGGCCGCCACGCCGCCGTCACGCACGTTGCCGCACGCCACCGCGCGCCCGTCGCGCACGACGTGCGCAACTGCCGCGGGCGATTCGCGGCGGGATGCTCGCGATTGTGTGTGCAGCGTGCGGCGAGTGCCGCGCCCACTAGCCGGCACCCGTGCACGATGGTCGCGCATGGTGGCGCGCGACACCGCCGCCCCACCTGCGCGAACTGGTCGAGCAGGTGGCCGCCCCCGTGCGCACACGTTGCGCACGGTGGCGCGCCAGGCGTGCGGCATGGTGGCGGCACGCGTGCGGGCGGGGGCGCAACATCCGTGCGGCGGCTTCAAGGCGGCGATGCGACTGCTGTTTTTGACTTCTAGGGTCTTTTCGGGCCAATATTTGATATTGGGCCCTTTTGGTCGGACCAAAATTAATTTTTGAAATTTTTGAGATTTTGGACCTAAAATTGTTTTAAGTCCAATCTGATGCAATTGAAAATAACAAAATAAGATTTTATTTATCAAATGTGATTTTATATTTAAAATGCGATTTTGTTGGATTATATCAAATTTGATTTGATTATTTTATTTATGTCAATTAATCGAATTGATATTATTTGGAATGATCGAGAGCAATGCCCAATGTGTTAGGTGTATGCTAGGTTGTACAAATTTTTGGTTGTAATATTGTTGATATCATTTTCAAAGTGGTCCTGTTTTATGGCCCGTTCCCATCCCTTTAAAATTGTATCCCTATTTGTCATGGTTATTTGAATGTAAATATTAGACTTAGTGGGAGGATGAATTTGAAGATGGTGGAAATGATGATCAAAGATACTGAAAACCGAAGATTTGTAAAACTGGAAGCTTATGTAATAGGATTGCATTTGTATACTGCATGTCACATAGGATTGGACCTAGATCCGTGCTTGGCAACCATGGATCGCATAGCTCTCGCTTATCGATCATCCCAATTATATATGCGTGATATATATCTGTTGAATCCGCGATTTTGAATTTGATT
>KQ986784.1:138436-168665 GCA_001598015.1 Dorcoceras hygrometricum
CATACTCCGTCTTCTCAAAGCGCCGCTGCATTTCGTTGGACATTGATGCTATCAGATAGCACCGTGCCTTAAGCTCGTCGTCCCACAATTTGTCCAGCTTTGCCAGTTCCTCAGGACTGGCATCGGCAGGGGCTTCCTTCGGAGGAGTCTTCTCTAGCGTGTAGAGAAGTTTCTCCGCAGCCGTTGGACATTGATGCTATCAGATAGCACCGTGCCTTAAGCTCGTCGTCCCACAATTTGTCCAGCTTTGCCAGTTCCTCAGGACTGGCATCGGCAGGGGCTTCCTTCGGAGGAGTCTTCTCTAGCGTGTAGAGAAGTTTCTCCGAAGCCAAAAAATTTTTTAGGTTTCGAAGCCAATCTTGGTAGTTCAAACCAGTGAACTTGTTGCTATCCAGTATAGCAGCAAGTGGATTTTTGATTGAAGACATTGTAATAGCAGTTTATACTGAAAAGAAAAACAGACATGCATTACAGATTATTTATGAAAAACACTAAGACATAAAACAAGGTATTTAGTTTTATGAATTACCCTCCCACTATTTTAACGATTTCACCACCCTCTAATGAAATCGAGAAAGCAAGTTTCCTTAGTGGGTACACAGAGCCCAATCAAGAAATCATGGTCCCGAATAATATCAGCCAACCATAACCCTCAAAAGGTAAGCCCAATTGCAACAGGTGCAACCTCCATGTATTCACCTCACGTCCAGTAAGGATCCAATAATATGACGCCGATTACTATCACGTGTCAAGATGATCCATCAATGTTGAGTTGTGATGGACGGTCCCCTTAATGTCCCCAATAATATGAGCCAACGTTAAAGGGAGTTTCAACCAACTCACAGCAAGTGCCAATGCGTGTACAGTTTTCCGGCATACATAACCCCCTCAATAATATGAGTCGGGTCATGTATACGGGTAGCATCGACGTACACCCATTGTTTATGGAAGGTAGGAAATTTTAAACAATATTTAAATTCCCTTAGCTTATCGAATAAACTTTTAATCTAGATTTAAATTTTGAATCAAATTGAAAATGAGGGATTTTAATTTTGAAATTTGGTCTCAATAATTTTAAATCAAATTTAAAATCGCGGATTCAACATACAGGTGTCACATATATAATTGGGATGATCGATAAACGAGAGCTATGCGATCCGTGGTTGTCAAGAACAGATCTAGGTCCAATCCTAGGTGATATGCAGTATGCAAATGCAATCTTATTACATCAGCTTCCAGTTTTACAAATCTTCGGTCTTCAGTACCTTTGATCATCATCTCTACCATCTTCAAATTTATCCTCCCACTAAGTCTAATATTTACATTTAAATATCCATGACAAATAGGGATACAATTTTAAAGGGGTGGGAACGGGCCATAAACCAGGTCCACTTTGAAAATGAGATCAACAATATTACAACCAAAATATGTAAAACCTAGCATACACCTAACACATTGGGCACGACTCTCGATCATACCAAACATTATCAATTCAATTAATGACATAAATAGAATAATCAAATCAAATTTGATATAATCCAAGAAAATCGCATTTTAAATATAAAATAATATTTTATAAATAAAATCTTATTTTGTCATTTTCAATTGCATCAAATTTGGCTTAAAAAAATTTTAGGTCCACAATCTCAAAAATTTCAAAAATTAATTTGGTCCGACCAAAAGGGCCCAATATCAAATATTGGCCCGAAAACCCCTCGGGCCGTCCGAGACAGGCCCGAAAAAACCCTAGAATTCAAAAACGTTGCGCGACGCCCGCCGCACGCTGCGATCTCAATCGCGCACATCCCGACGCATATCCCGCCGAGAATCGGGCGCGGCAGTTGTGCACGCCGTGAGTGACGGGCGTATGGTGGCGTTCGGCGGCGTGCGCGGCGGTGCTGCGACAGAAATTTTTTTTTTTGAAATCTGAGATCTGATGCAATACAGGTACAACATATGTATTGACAGAGCCGAGCCAAAGCTCTGTTACCACTGTTGGCGCAGCGGCGGATCCGGATCCCGCTCCCGGAGCGCAGCGGAAGATTTAAAATTTTGGACCCGGGAATGGTCAATACATAGCATAAGCAACAATTAAACATTCATAGGATGTTTAGGTTTGGTACCTTGCTGGCGTCTAGGCGCCTGACTCCGACCAATTTCACGAGAAAATCGGCACTTCATCTGTAGGCGATTGTCGTCTCCCAATCCGGTCCACGACTGGATTCTTGATTCCTTCGTCGGTCTGCACTAGAAAACACGACGAAGATTTCACGGACGGAACCCTCTCGTCGAAACGGTCGGAACAAGTCCGACGGCGGCGACGGTGCGTCGGCGGCGGGCGGGCATTTTAATAGCTCCCCCAGGGCCTTGGCCTCTATTTATAGATATTTCATGGGCTCAAACTAGGTTGATGGGCCCAAAGAAAGCCCAAGCCCGATCTAACCAGCTTTGAATACATCGTTGGTTTTTTATCTAATCACGATCGACGATCAAATCAGACAGATCTGCACAATTTCCAAAACTGTCCATTATGGTGCAAAAATAATTTTTCAGACCATCGAATCTAAAAATACTAGTTCCACATCTTTAGTTAAAATGGAAGTCATACTTCCACAGCCAATTTTGGAAGTCATGCTCCCGAAGTTCCCTCTATTGTACTCACTTGAGTACCAAATCCATATGGGAATTGAGAAAATAGTATTTGTGTGACCCTCAATGGTTCAGAGATACAGCTAGCCGTGAGCTCACAACACCTTGTGACTCCAAAATCACATTTTTGGACTTACCCATCGAACCATGGTAAAGTGTCTAGTGACATCGCCCTATGATCCCCTAGGTATAATTGATAATGCCTGCAATAACCAGTTGGTCATTGTTAGCGTACAATACAGTCCTTTCATTTCAAATATCCCGAATCAACAACCATTTGTAAATCGAGAGTCGCTAGAGATTTGATAGCCATGCATACATCTTGGATATCAAATAGTGACATCGCATGTTCTACTTAAAGCACATCCAGTATCTGGCCAAAGATTTGTTACACTATTATCTTCTCAGATAGCATAGGATATCCATGCACAAAGGCGAGCGGTGAATCCTCGACAACGAAGCATCGACTCCTACATGCATCGGGACCTCACCCAATCCCGCCACCTGATGACCCCAACTGAGTCGGTAAACGGGTCAAAGTGAGGCGCCTATCATGTAGAGTCTCAATGACGTTTCGAGTATTAAGGGCTAATCTGTACAACCAAGACCTCGAACTTAATCCACTTGAAAATGGTAATCACTTGGAAAGTCCGAACGAGGGTAGTTCGATAGATCACCAGGTCACTATCCATCTGCATGCTCAGAACATCACAATGTTCCCTACCCAATGAAACGTGGTATTTCACATCGCAGATGCTAGTCTCTAACTTGGGCGGCCTTATCCTCATTTTGACGGCCCAATCGACTAGGAACGAGTTTAGAACACACAGTGACTATTAGATGTGTTTCATGATAGCCATCATATCCACTATCACATCTAACATACAATGGTGCATTATAGGTCTTTATCCAACACAATATTAACATTATAAAATAATGAAGATATAAAAGAATACGAATTTCATAAATAAAGATCATTTTACAAAAAGTCAATAAGAACCCACACGCCACAAATTGGCTAGTTGGGCACCTACTCTAACAGTTAGTCACACAGCTAGCAGGCTTAGTGTGTGGAGGTGATGCTAGGAGTTCTTGCGGCTGGGGGTCGTCGGAGTGGGTTGCAGCGAGGGTCGTTGTAATCAAAGTCTTCTAGTGGATCCTTCTCGATTGTGAAAGAAGGGTATACGTAGGAGAGTTTGCTCCGAACTTCCATAAACAAATCAGCGTATTACTTTACTGCTTTCTGCATTCATTCATACGCATAGCATACTTGATAAGATGTTTAAAATTTTTTAAAAGGCCTTCGAATCTAAGAGTACAGTTTGAGTTATTCCGCATGGTTTAAATTCATTACTCAATCTGTATCTCGGTGCAAAAGTATTCAAAAACATTGAACTATTACATCTCAAGTAATGCATAACCAGATCACTTGTTCTTTCGTAGAGCTGTTTCAACAACCAGCTAGAACCAGGCTCTTGCACTGCGCTGGTTTAGCGCTGAGCTGGTCATAACAAAAGCGAACCGATTTCAGCATCCAGCTGGAACCAGCTTAGTCATCGCAATCTGATTTCAGCAACTTGCTGGATCCATCGTCCTTTACGCGATCTGGTTATTCCCTCTAAGTACTGGTTATTGACTAAATAACTTCTACACACCGACAGAGGGTAAAATCGATCCTAACAGAGTTATACATTGTAAATGTTTAGAATCTCACATACAGATTCACTCACACATGAGAGACGAGAGCTGAATAGAGTAGATGAGTGAATCACCCAGAATATACACACAATTATGTATTTTTTTGAACAGAGAGGTTAAACATGTTCTTGTTGGTGGAGTCACACAGCCTTCGAGCTGTTGTGCAGTCCAGTCTAGGAGTTCAGCTTTGGGCGGTGGGTAAGTCCCAGCTGAGTGGATCTGTATAGATTGCTGTAAGATCAAAGTCTTCTAGTGATGCTTTCCAGTTTGGAAGAATGAGAGACGTAGGAGATTCAGCTCCGAACTTCCATAAATAAATCCAGCGTACTGTTTTTACAGCTTTCCGCATACACTTACATCGCATATTTTAAAACTTAGAGCTTTCGATTTTAAATCTTAGAAAATACATTCAGATGTTTCCTGCTTGGTTTTTATACCTAATCTGATGTACTTCTCGATGATCAATGATTTCAAGAACCAGAGCTGATACAGCTCGCCCCAGTTTTCATTTCGTTCAGTTCAGATTGCGTCGATCTGTTTTTCAATTCCATCAATATATATATATATATACACGATATGTCAATACTAATAAATATTTATTGATGCTCAAGAAGTAGCACGATTATGATGATTTATGAAATATTGCCCATGATACATGAATCATGATTTTATGAATTTAAAGTTGATAGTTTTGAAATAGCATAACATGATTTTATACGGATAATCTAAGAAGATTGATGATTAAAGATCTGATGAAAAATCTAATATATCATAATGAGCGAGTTTCATGATATGATCTAGTATATTTGAGTCTAAAGAGGGTCATGATATAATACAATCTAGTATATTTAATTTAAAGAGTTTCATGATATGAAATTAATGATAATAAATATTATCAAAATATATTGATTTAATGTCAAAATAGATCCATGTTACTATCAAAGAACTTAAGTTTGTTGATATGATATTCCTGAATAATATTAATATAAGATCCAAATATTAACAATAATCTCGAAGAATATTGATTTGATACACCTTGGTTAAATTAGGTTTCGAGAATTATTCAATAAAACTTCGTTGTAGTTTCCTAAAGCAATTGATATCATAAGATTAAATAGCAATATTTATAGTATAAATTATTAAAGATCTAAATTTATTAAAGGATATTGATTTGATATCAGTATCATAATCATATATTTGTTGTTATGTCACATGCATATTGAATGACTTGATGCTCTATATATTATCTTTTAATTTTCTAATTATTCGATGTTTGATGAATAATCGCTACTTTTATTCATTTTGGATCAAAGAGTGTGGGAAGAATAAGTGAAGAAATATTACAATTTTAATATTCTTTTTAATCAAGTGCATGTATTAGAGTCCAACTAGTAGACATCTCGATTGATAAGAATTATCTACCGATCACATGTGAGGTGTGCATTAAAGCCATAGCGATTGATAAGGTAAAAGATCTACAAGGTATTTACAAGAATTTGTAAGAAAATGTAAAAATACCTACAGGGTATGTGAGGACTAGAAATCTGTTAAGTATGATTTAATGGTTAATCAGCTTTTGGATTAAGATTTGTCATGGAAATTGTGATTTCTGGGTGCTCAGCGATAGACGTAGAGTGATCAGCAGTGAGAAGTTGGTTATGGAGTGAGATCTGCGTCGAATTTGGAGTTCAGCTGTTGCATTTTCCTATCGAGAAATGATTCCAGTAGTAATTCAGACGTGAGGTTCATCGCTGGGAAGAAGTTAGGCCAGCAGGGTCTTTGCGCGAGAATTTGCGGGCGTTCAGATGTTGCCTAACGTGTTTTCAGTAGCGGGTGTTGATACGTCGTCGTTTGGATTAGTTGGAACGAAAACGTTTTGGATTAGAGAAGAAGGCATCAGTGAGTTGCGTGAGCATTCAGATGTTGGTATTCTAGTTGGAACGAAAACGTTTTGGATTAGAGAAGAAGGCATCAGTGAGTTGCGTGAGCATTCAGATGTTGGTATTCAGCAGTAGCGCGAACAGAGGTCAATGCTAGTCAACTCAGCAGTGAGAGTGTAGCGAGAAGCAGCTGTTAGCGTTAGCGCGCGGGCGTGAGAAGTTGTCACGTGTTAGTCAATAGCTGAGTTGACCGCTGGTTGTTAGCATTATTCAGATGTTGCTAGCGAGAGATTTGTTTTAGCAGTAGAAGCTATGCTACGTCGTTTTGATTAGTTGGTGCGACGTCGTTTGCTGTATGAGTTAGTAGAGTGTTTAGATATTTGTATTGTATCAGCAGTGAGCGAAAGCTGGAGTCAGCTTTGAGAGGACTTTTGCCTTAGTATAAGCAGAGATCTGAATTGCTTAGAATAGCAATGATTCGAGGATTTATATACCAAGTGCTGCTCAACACTTAGCGTATTTTTGAACCCGATATTTCTCATCGTTTTCTCCAGTAAACCCTCGATAGTTACTGTTCATTCGAACCCTTCTGCGATGAATTATCGTCGATTTCCACCGTTGTTTGGAGCGAGACTGGTGGCGTTGAGGTCGTCTTGAGTAGCTCTTTCGATTGATACCAGTTAGGTGGCCTGAGTCGACGCTGAAGAGGAACGCGAAGTAGCAGTGTTGATCGAACGTTTTCGCGAAGCTAGACCCGAGAGTTCTTGAACTTTTGGGTAAGTGATTTCGGCTGTTTTAAGCTTAGTTCTAGCTGTTCGAAACTGCTTCGATAGGTAGAACCAGATTTGAGTTCTGACCGTAGGTATTATGCTTTAGAAATTCAGCTGTGAACTAAGATATGAGATTCCTTAACAGATTTGAGCTCCAAGGAAGTCCCTGCTGTGTTGAACGTGACCAGCGAGGTAGCAATTTTGAGCAGGCTGAATTTCCTGTGCCTGGTGAGATCTGTTGAGGTAGAGATTGAGAATTGAAGGTACGAGTTGAGCTTTTGTTAACAGCTTAGACATAGCGTGCTAGTATTTGAGGCATGAAATCTGTGCTATGTGAATTCCGTGTTTACGTGAACAACTTGATTAAATTGATATGTTCTGTTTACGTATTATATGCATGTTGAAATCAGATTTGAATTTCATGGAATTCATGCATACATATTGAGCCTTTGATCGATTGAGAACCTGAGATAGAGCCACGTTGTGACCGGCCGACAGAGGTGTCGTGCCTGAAAGGTACAACGCTATCATCGGAGTGGTGACCGACTGATTGGTTGTGTCTGTGTAGCGCCCCAAAATCCATAGGACCACAAATTCTCATCTTTATAATTCGAGGATTCATTTCTAATTCCAGATCTCAGCTTGTTTGTTTGATTGAAAAGCTTACTTCTTAATTTCTAGATGCGAGACATGGTGCAGGGTCTGATCAGCTGTTTCTCCAAGCATCAGCTGGGTAATTTTGGAGGTTGAAAATAAAATGAATTTCAAATGGAGGATGGCTTTTATTAAAATGAGAGTATCGTTTTAACAAATTAAAATAGTGACAGGGGATTTTAATAAATTCTGGAGAAGTAGGTGTGGAATACCATGCCTACTCAAGTGTTTTTCCCCTGTTACAAGTCAGACTCCCATGCCTATGGTACATTGGACTATAAGTTCAATGTTTGTAAGAAAAATCTTTATTTTCATCAAAGAAACCATAGGAAACTCGCTGCGGTGCTTGGAGAGACTTGCTGCTAGACCTGCTGTGTTTTCGTGTTCTCCTGTATTGAGGCAAGTAAATTTGATTCTTGCTACACCATGAAAGTATATGTATTGTTTTTACTTCGTTTCGAAGTTCCTTGCCTAAGTTATGTTTAATATCAGCCTTTGCTCATATTTTGTTGATATTGAATTGTATGTTTAATGATTGGGTTCACAGTGAGTGTATGTTTGGAATTAAAACAGTATTTTACGGAGTTGATGATGTTGATTTTGAAACACTGAGCATTTCAGATTCCAACTCATGAAAATTATGATGTTTCTTCTTTTCTTGGTGAATGACAGCGTCCGAATTTGACTCCACGAAGTTGGAAATGCTAGTTGAACCAGAACTAAGTCTGGTTTGATAGGTGAATTCTAATATTGTGGATGTTGTTCGTGACGTTATCGTATTTCATAACCATCAGCTGGTTTACTGTTCATATCGTATTTCATAACCATCAGCTGGTTTACTGTTCATATCGTATTTCATAACCATCAGCTGGTTTACTGTTCATATCGCATTTCATAACCATCAGCTGGTTACTGTTGCTTGCGATTGGTTTTGCTTGCGACTGGTTACTGTTGCTTGCGACTGGTTTTGCTTGCGACTGGTAACTGTTGCTTGCTTGCGACTGATTCCTTCCCCTATGTACCTCACTACTGATTCACATCCAGCGTCTGGTTTTCTTTCAACTGCTGATTGCCCTTACCCAACGACTGGTTGTTCTTGAACCAACGACTGGTTGATCTACTGTTACTCCGTCGACCCGATTAATTGTGTTGACCACCGATATATATATATATATATATATCCATCGACTGTTTTTCTTGCCAAAAACTGGAATTTATCCCAACAACTGATCGCCTATGTCTCAGCTGGATGCTCAGTGAAAGAAAATGATTTTTGAAGGAAGTACGAGTTTTAAAAATGAAGCGAACCCCGATGTTAAGTTTCGAATTTATCTCAGAAGTTGTTTAAAGGAAGAAATGTTCAGACTTTAGGATTTATGGCAAAGATAACATGAATAATGTTTTATGACTTCCTTTAAACTATGATGTCTTATGTTTTACACCTGCATATTGTGCTTGTTACTCTCAGTTTTGCTTGCTGAGCCCCTAGGCTCACTAGCTTTCTTGGGAGGTGGAGTTTGAACCAGTAGCGACGTGTTAGTGTTTATCGAAGGCTTGCGTTTCCGCGATGTTCATTTTGTATTTTGCTGTTTTTGTTGTCTTTGATCTTAGTCAAATCTGTATTGAGATCCGTTACAACAAAGATGAATTTAAATAGAGTTCAATAGTTTTAATATCGCGACTTCGCATTTTGTACTTCGAAATTGTAATGAAATCTGATTTTAATTTCTTGGCACCAACGGCTGTACTTTGATTTTATTTGAGCAAGGCAATACAGCTTGTTCTATTTATTATTCAGCCCTTCTATTTTCCTTTTATTTCCTTTTCTTTGATCCCGTGATTCCCATGGGGATTGGGCGTCACAGTCTGAATACCACCGAGCTGTGATGGCTGACGGGCCCGAAGATCACGGACCGATGATTTTCTTGGTTGATACACTGTGCGGGTATAGAGGCTCGATTGAGATTACTGCCAGCTGATTAGGCCTTCATGACTGATGTTCTTTGACAGCCACATGCATTCATGACTTAGAATACTGCATGTTTATGATTTGCTATTATATTAGTGCTCATTCGTACTGAGGCTTGACCTCGTATTCTTTTCCTGCTTTTGTGTTGTTTGGGTCTGCGTTGCCCATTTGCAGGATCTTCAGGTAACCAAGCTGGACAGACTGGAAACCCAGCTGATCGATCCCCATTTCCTTGAAGTCCCAGTTGTTATTATATTATGTATTGATTCAGGGGATGCCCCGAGGTTATTTGTATTTGGGGGATCATTGTTGATTTGATTTGTGATTACCTGTTGTTGTATGAGTTTGGATTTAAATCATATTTTGATTATGACTATTTCGAAGATATGATTTGGTTCAGGCCCAACTTTATTTCGAAAATTTTTAGCCCTATTTTATGCTTCCGCGTTTATGTGCTTAATTGTGCTATTAATCCTTGTTAATTAGCACGGGGCCTGACACTTTTTGGTATCATAGCTTAAACTGGGATAAGCTCGTTTTCCTTTGATCACACTCGAGTCTAGGCACAGAGTTTGGATTTGATTTTGATTGACTATGTGGCTTATGTGATTATTTTACTTGTCTTTGTGATTATCTGCTGTTAGTTCTTACCTTGAGATTTGATTAGATGCCACCGAGGAGAGGTAGAGATAGGACTGCTAGACGTTCCACTGAGCAGTCTAGGGCCTCGGATAGTGATGAGGCAGCAGAATATCCCTTTGCATCATCGAGAGAGACAAGCAGAGGTTGAGGATGTGACGAGACAGATGGCGAGATGGAGTTAGTTCTGGCGAGGTTTCAACTGACGAATCCCCCTATGTTCGCGGGCGCCGAAGGAGGTTTGATGGCTGAGCAGTCTAGGGCCTCGGATAGTGATGAGGCAGCAGAATATCCCTTTGCATCATCGAGAGAGACAAGCAGAGGTTGAGGATGTGACGAGACAGATGGCGAGATGGAGTTAGTTCTGGCGAGGTTTCAACTGACGAATCCCCCTATGTTCGCGGGCGCCGAAGGAGGTTTGATGGCTGAAGGTTGGCTAGTTCAGATGGAAGAGTTTTTTGATACTTTGGAGTACGCTCCTGAGAAGAGGTTGAAGCTAGCGGTGTTGCAGTTGAGAGATAACGCGCAGCGCTGGTGGAGAGGTACTTCCCGCATCTTGCGAGAGAGTGGGGCTGTGATTACTTGGGAGAGATTCTGTGCAGTGTTTCGACAGGAGTATACAGAGTCCTACTACAACAGTCGTGAGCGAGAGTTCGACAACTTGAAGCAAGGGAATATGAAGGTGGCAGAGTATGCCAGACAGTTCTCATCGCTTTTGATGTATGTTCCTCATGTTGCTAACCAGGAGAGGACTAAGAGGAACAATTTTCTGAATGGTTTGAGGCCTGATTTGTTCCGGATGGTGTTGTCTGGTTCACCTGCGACTTATGCTGAGGCCGTGGATAGGGCTGTAGATATTGAGGAGAGTTTGTTGGAGGCACAGGCTCCGGTTCAGCCTTCGGTGGGGCGCTCTTTTCAATCGGTGCAAGATGTGTCACAATCGTTTCAGTCTCCTCAGGGGTCGCAGCAATCGAATCGTCAGAGGTTCAAGCCGCGAGGCAAACAGTTTAAGAAGAGACACATTCGAGTTCCTCTGGTTCTGTGAGTTCTGGTGGCAGTAGTTCTGGTGGTGCGTTTTGTGGACAGTCTGGAGGGAAGCATGATACTTCGCAGTGTCATGGAGTTCGAGGTCTTTGTCATCTTTGTGGACAACCGGGACATTTTGCTAGAGCGTGTCCTTTGATGGGAGGGCAGTCTTTGGGTCAGTCGCAGCAAGGTTCCGCTGGTGGTTCTTCGCAGCGACATCAGCCTTTTGTTCCGTCCCAACGTTCAGGTTCTAGGTTTGGAGTACCTTTGAGACCTCAGTTTCCGGGACCGCATCAGGCTCAAGCGAATGCCTTGACGAGAGAGCAGGCTGATGAGATACCTACGGGAGTAATTCCAGGTACATGCTTTATCTTTGATTTTCCTGCACGAGTTTTGATTGACACTGGAGCATCACACTCCTTCATTTCTGAGTTGTTTGTGTATGAGCGTGGGTTGAGTTCTTCCCCACTGTGTGATGTTGTCTCCGTGTCCACCCCTGCTGGTGTGAGTCTGTTGTCCCGAGAGGTGGTGTTGGATTGCTTGATTAGATTTTATGAGCATGTTTTGATGACCAATCTGATTGTTTTGGGAATTCGAGATTTCGATTTCATTTTGGGTATGGATGTGTTGACTGAGAATAGAGCGACTGTTGATTGTTTCCATGGTGTGGTGAGGTTTAGGCCTCGATCTGAAGAGAAATGGGAGTTCTTTGGTGCTGATTTGCGACCTAAGATTCCTATGGTGTCCGCCATGGAGATGTTTAGTTTGTTGTCGCTGGAGAATTCAGGGTTTATGATCTATGCCCTAGATGTTTCCCGTGAGTCGAGAGTGGAGTTGAGCGAGGTTCCGATTGCTCAAGAGTTCCCATATGTGTTTCCAGACGAGATTCTTGGATTTCCTCCGAGAAGAGAGATCGACTTCAGTATAGAGTTGGTGCCTGGTACAGCCCCGATTTCTAGAGCTCCGTATCGTTGGCGCCAGCAGAGTTGAAAGAACTCAAGGATCAGTTGAGAGATCTTCTTGAGAAAGGCTTCATTAGACTGAGTATGTCGCCTTGGGGAGCTCCGATTCTGTTTTTGAAGAAGAAAGATGGATCTATGAGGATGTGCGTTGATTTTTGGCAGTTGAACAAAGCGACAGTGAAGAACAAGTATCCGTTGCCGAGGATTGATGACTTGTTCGATCAGTTGCAAGGATCGGCCGTGTACTAGAAGATTGATTTGCGATATGGCTATCATCAGTTGCGGATTAGAGACGTTGATGTAGCGAAGACAGCTTTCCGAACGAGATATGGGAATTATGAGTTTCTTGTGATGCCGTTTGGATTGACGAATGCTCCTGCTGTGTTCATGGATTTGATGAATCACGTCTTTAGCGAGTACATTGATCTATTCGTGATTGTCTTCATAGATGACATTTTGGTGTATTCGAGGAGTTTCAGAGAGCATAAAGAGCACTTGAGGCAAGTGTTGCAGAGACTGAGAGACTCACAACTGTATGCCAAGTTCAGCAAGTGTGACTTTTGGCTAGACGGAGTTATTTTCTTGGGTCATGTGATTTCAGCGCAAGGAATTTCTGTGGATCCTAGTAAGGTCGAAGTAGTTCTTAACTGGGAGCGGCCTAGGAATGTTTCCGAGATCCGTAGTTTCTTGGGATTGGCTGGATATTATAGGCGTTCATTGAGAAGTTCTCTTTGATAGCCAGGCCGATGACTCAGTTGACCTAGAAGGATAGGAAGTTTGTTTGGACTGATGAGTGTGAGTCGAGTTTTCAGATGCTGAAGGAGAAGTTGACTACTGCTCCTGTTTTGGCCTTGCCTTCGGGTTCTGGAGGTTTTGTGGTGTGCTCCGATGCTTCTCTGAGTGGTTTAGGGTGTGTTTTGATGCAGAACGGGTACGTGATTGCGTATGCGTCTCGTCAGTTGAAGCCTCATGAGACGAGATACCCCGTTCATGATAGAGTTGGCTGCGATTGTGTTTCCTTGAAGATATGGCGACACTATCTGTATGGTGAGGAGTTTGTGGTGTACACCGACCACAAGAGTTTGAAGTATATCTTCACCCAGTCGGATCTAAATATGAGGCAACGTCGTTGGATGGAGTTGCTTAAGGATTTTGATTGCGAGATACAGTATCAGCCTGGGCAGATGAACTTGGTAGCCGATGCTTTGAGTAGGAAAGCCCAGCCTGCGATGCTAAAATCCTTGAGTATCTCGAGAGTCCATGAGCAGTTGAGTACTTCTGGTTGGCGATTCCAGCCGAGTGGTCAGTACTTTTTAGTTTCTTCGATTCAGGTTGAACCACATATTGTGATTGACATCAGAGAGGAGCAGAGGACTGATCCGTATATCCATGAGTTGAGGATTAAGGCCCATAATGGTCTGTCTGAAGATTTCTCTGTTGCTTCTGATAGATGTTTGAGTTTCGTGGTAGATTGGTGGTTTCGAACTTGATTGATTTGAAAGAGACTATTTTGAATGAAGCGCATTGCAGTCGTTATAGCGTACATCCGGGGGATAAGAAGATGTACCATGATTTGAAGTCTCACTACTGGTGGGAAGGTATGAAGAGCGACATTTCTGGTTTTGTTGCTCGATATTTGAATTTCCAGTAGGTCAAGGCTGAGAGAATGAGACCTGGTGGATTGTTGCAGAGTTTAGAAGTGCCTCAATGGAATTGGGAGCACATCGCCATGGATTTTGTGACTCATCTACCTCGATCGAGTAGGGGATACGATGCGATTTGGGTTGTGATTGATAGACTCTTGAAGTCAACCCATTTCATTCCCTATGATGTGAGGTGCTCGATGAAGAAAATGGCGAAGTTGTATGTCAACCATGTGGTCAGATTTCATGGAGTGCCTGTTTCGATAGTGTCAGATAGAGATCCGAGATTCACCTCTCGATTTTGGAATAGTTTGCAAGCAGCGATGGGTTCGAGATTGGCGATGAGCACTGCTTATCACCCCCAGACAGATGGCCAATCTGAGAGGACCATTCAGACTTTAGAAGATATGCTGCGTGCAGTTGTGATGGATTTCAGTGGTGGCTGGTAGGATTCCTTGTCCTCAGTTGAGTTTTCTTACAACAACAACTACCAAGTGACCATTGGAATGGCTCCGCTTGAAGCTTTATATGGTCGAAAGTGTAGATCACCGATCTGTTGGGAAGAAGTTGGTGAAAGACAGCTTTCCACTCCTGAGTTTGTGCAGCATATGAAAGATCAGGTTGAATTGATTCGGAGTAGAATGAAAGCTTCACAAGATAGATATGCTAGCTATGCTAATAAGAGACGCAGACCGTTAGAATTTGAGGTTGGCGATCGTGTATTTCTCAAGATTTCTCCTTTCAAGAGTGTTATGATATTCAGATATAAGGGTAAATTAGCTCCTCGATTCGTTGGTCCCTTTGAGATTGTTGAGCGGATTGGACAATTGGCTTATAGATTGAAGCTGCCTGATGAGTTAGCAGCGATGCATGATGCTTTTCATGTATCAATGTTGAGAAAATATGAGCCCGATCCATCCCATGTGCTGAGGACTGATGAAGTAGAGCTAGACCAGACCCTGAGCTATGTTGAATATCCAGTTCAGATTCTGGATAGGAAGGAGAAACAACTGAGGAATAAGGTTATACCATTGGTGATGGTCCAATGGAGCAAGCATGGACGTGAAGAATCTACCTGGGAAGTCGAGTAAAAGATGAGACAGGAGTGGTCTCACTTGTTTGAGCTATAGCAGCAGCATTTCAGGTAACTTCTTGATTTGTGATTTTGCTGCTGAAATTGAGATTCTGTTTAGTATTGAGATTTACTAGGCAATATGGCATGAGTATATTAGGAATGGTGACTAGTATACTGTGTCGTGAATAAGCTATCTTACTGTTGTGATTTTGATTTGATGACTTAACTGATTTCAAGGACGAAATCGATTTCTAGTCGGGTAGAGTGTGAGGAATAGAAATTTGTTAAGTATGATTTAATGGTTAATCAGCTTTTGGATTAAGATTTGTCATGGAAATTGTGATTTCTGGGTCCTCAACGATAGACGTAGAGTGATCAGCAGTGAGAAGTTGGTTATCGAGTGAGATCGGCGTCGAATTTGTAGTTCAGCAGATGCATTTTACTATCGGGAAATGATTCCAGTAGTAATTCAGACGTGAGGTTCATCGTTGGGAAGAAGCTAGGCCAACAGCGTCTTTGCGCGAGAATTTGCGGGCGTTCAGATGTTGCCTAACATGTTTTCAGTAGCGGGTGTTGATACGTCGTTGTTTGGATTAGTTAGAATGACAGCGTTTTGGATTAGAGAAGAAGGCAGCAGTGAGTTACGTGAGCATTCAGATGTTGGTATTCAGCAGTAGCGCGAACAGAGGTCAACGCTAGTCAACTCATCTGTGAGAGTGTAGCGAGAAGCAGCTGTTACCGTTAGCGCACGGGCGTGAGAATTTGTCCCGTGTTAGTCAATAGCTGAGTTGACCGCTGGTTGTTAGAGTTATTCAGATGATGCTAGAGAGAGAATTGTTTCAGCAGTAGAAGCTATGCTACGTCATTTTGATTAGTTGGTGCGACGTCCTTTGCTGTATGAGTTAGTAGAGTGTTTAGATATTTGTATTGTATCAGCAGTGAGCGAAAGCTGGAGTCAGCTTTGAGAGGACTTTTGCCTTAGTATAAGCAGAGATCTGAATTGCTTAGAACAGCATGATTCGAGGATTTATATACCAAGTGCTGCTCAACACTTAGCGTATGTTTGAACCCGATATTTCTCATTGTTTTCTCCAGTAAATCCTCGATAGTTACTGTTCATTCGAACCCTTCTCCGATGAATTACCGTCGATTTCCTCCGTTGTTTGGAGCGAGACCGGTGGCATTGAGCTCATCTTTAGTAGCTATTTCGATTGATACCAGTTAGGTGGCCTGAGTCGACGCTGGAGAGGAACGCGAAGTAGCAGTGTTGATCGAACGTTTTCACGAAGCTAGACCCGAGAGTTCTTGAGCTTTTGGGTAAGTGATTTCGGCTGTTTTAAGCTTAGTTCTAGCTGTTCGAAACTGCTTCGATAGGTAGAACCATATTTGAGTTTTGACCATAGGTAGTATGCTTTAAAAATTCAGCTGTGAACTAAGATATGAGATTCCTTAACAGATTTGAGCTCCAGGGAAGTCCCTGCTGTGTTGAACGTGACCAGCGAGGTAGCAATTTTGAGCAGGCTGAATTTCCTGTGCCTGGTGAGATCTGTTGAGGTAGAGATTGAGAATTGAAGGTACGAGTTGAGCTTTTGTTAACAGCTTAGACTTAGCGTGCTAGTATTTGAGGCATGAAATCAGTGCTATGTGAATTCCGTGTTTACGTGAACAGCTTGATTGAATTGATATGTTCTGTTTACGTATTATATGCATGTTGAAATCAGATTTGAATTTCATGGAATTCATGCATACATATTGAGCCTCTGATTGATTGAGAACCTGAGATAGAGCCACGTTGTGACCGGCCGACAAATATGTCGTGCCTGAAAGGTACAATGCTATCATCGGAGTGGTGACCGACTGATTGGTTGTGTCTGAATACCACCGAGCTATGATGGCTGATGGACCCGAAGATCACGGACCGATGATTTCCCCTGTTGATACACTGTGCGGGTATAGAGGCTCGATTAAGATTACTGCCAGCTGATTAGCAGGCCTTGATGACTGATGTTCTTTGACATCCACATGCATCATGATTTAGAATACTTCATGTTTATGATTTGCTGTTATATCAATGCTCATTCGTACTGAGGCTTGACCTCGTATTCTTTTCCTGCTTTTGTGTTGTTTGGGTCTGCGTTTCCCATTTTTAGGATCTTCAGGTAACCAAGATGGACAGACTGGAAACCCAGATGGTCGATCCCCATTTCCTTGAAGTCCCAGTTGTTATTATATTATGTATTGATCCAGGGGATGCCCTGAGGTTATTTGTATTTGGGGGATCGTTGTTGAATTGATTTGTGATTACCTGTTGTTGTATTTTTTTGGATTTAAATCGTATTTTGATTATGACTATTTTGAAGATATGATTTGGTTTATGCCCAACTTTATTTCGAAAATTTTTAGCCCTATTTTATGCTTCCGCGTTTATGTGCTTAATTGTGCTATTAATCCTTGTTAATTAGCACGATGCCTGACACTTTTTGGTATCAGAGCTTAAACTGGGATAAGATCGTTTTTCTTTGATCACACTCGAGTCTAGGCACAGAGTTTGGATTTGATTTTGATTGATACTGTGGCTTATGTGATTATTTTACTTGTCTCTGTGATTAATGTGTTCCATTTCGTAAAGCGAATATTATAGTGCAAATGAACACAATTGATGTACTGTTTTTTAGGATAGAAAATGAAATAACACAGAGGTTCGAAGGGGGTTGAATAAACTCTTTACAAATTTCGTGCTTAAAAATGGTCTTTCCGAGAAGTTGCGTTTACAACTGAATCTATTACTCAATCTAATCTGTTCTCTTGAGAAATACAAAATAATATGCGGAAAAATCACAGTTAAACAGTGAACAATGATATGCTATGCTGAAATGAAGTGAGAGTGTGAGAGTAAATTTATTTCTGAAAGTTCGAAGCAATGCTTCTATGTCTCTCCTTCTTCAAAGATTGAAAGGACTTCACATACAATGTATCCTAATCCAGTTTGTTAGGTTGCACCCAAGCTGAACTCCTAGTATCACAAATATAACAGCATGCACATTGTCATCTAAGGCTTCGTTGATGATGGGAGTGAAAGACACAAAGCTAAAAAAGATACGTTGTGTTTACAAAGGATTATCTAAGGCTTCGTTGATGATGGGAGTGAAAGACACAAAGCTAAAAAAGATTCAGCAAGACGCTGAAATCTTATATCAAAGAATATGAAACAGAAGTTTGCTCGTTTTTCAATCGACGTCAACTATCAGCTCACAATTCAAACTTGAAATCTGTTATGATAACTTGTTCTTCTCATGAACGTCCCTCTACTTATACTCTTTGGATTCAACAGTAATAAATATTATCCTTAGACACATCGGATGGATCTCTGAGTACTTGCCTGAATATAATAATGTGCATTTAATTCTCGTACTGTATCTTGTACTGTTCATAAAATATTTTTCATATTTTACACAAATTTGGAAACTCTGATAAAGAAGTAGCTCTTAGACTTTTCTGGTTTTAGCCGAAAGTGTCTCAACGACTATAAATAATCCTCAGAATTAAACATATCAAATCAAGTTACAATCGGATCGATTTGACAAGCATATTATTGCGAACTGAAATCCTGAGCTGAACTATTCTAAGCTGAACATCCCTGAGCTGAACTTCTCCTTTGAGCTGAAACACTCTAAGATGATTAGCTCTAAGTTTTTTGTTCTAAGCTATTCTACTCTAAGCTGTTTTGATCTAAGCTGTCGAGTTTAAGCTCTGAACTGATTTATCCTGATCTAATCCGATCTTTCTTCTATAACTGAGTTGTCACTACTCAGCTTAGCTCTACTATGATCTGAACGAATCACACTGTTAGCTCTGGCCTTATCTGAACGCTTAATCTCCGAGATGAATTATTCTTAAACAACACTTAGTTGATGTTTGTCTTCACCAAAACTTAGAATATTCAACAATTTTGTTGATTATTTATTCAAAGAGGAGAATATATTCCCCAAGTGGGATATGAATAATAAGATCGGCACAAAACATTAAGATATGAGACATCAGATATTGTACAAATGTACTTCAGTCTCTCAGTTCACTTTCTAGATGCAATCGTACCTGAAGTGAAGTGAGAGTGCGAGAGTAAATTTATTTCTGAAAGTTCGAAGCAATGCTTCTATGTCTCTCCTTCTTCAAAGATTGAAAGGACTTCACATACAATGTATCCTAATCCAGTTTGTTAGGTTGCACCCAAGCTGAACTCCTAGTATCACAAATATAACAGCACGAACGTTGTGATCTAAGGCTTCGTTAATGATGGGAGTGAAAGACACAAAGCTAAAAAAGATACGTTGTGTTTACAAAGGATTATCTAAGGCTTCGTTGATGATGGGAGTGAAAGACACAAAGCTAAAAAAGATACGTTGTGTTTACAAAGGATTATCTAAGGCTTCGTTGATGATGGGAGTGAAAGACACAAAGCTAAAAAAGATACTTTTTCATATTTTACACAAATTTGGAAACTCTGATAAAGAAGTAGCTCTTAGACTTTTCTGGTTTTAGCCGAAAGTGCCTCAACGACTATAAATAATCCTCAGAAGTAAACATATCAAATCAAGTTACAATCGGATCGATTTGACAAGCATCTTATTGCGAACTGAAATCCTGAGCTGAACTATTCTAAGCTGAACATCCCTGAGCTGAACTTCTCCTTTGAGCTGAAACACTCTAAGATGATTAGCTCTAAGTTTTTTGTTCTAAGCTATTCTACTCTAAGCTGTTTTGATCTAAGCTGTCGAGTTTAAGCTCTGAACTGATTTATCCTGATCTAATCCGATCTTTCTTCTATAACTGAGTTGTCACTACTCAGCTTAGCTCTACTATGATCTGAACGAATCACACTGTTAGCTCTAGCCTGATCTGAACGCTTAATCTCCGAGATGAATTATTCTTAAACAACACTTAGTTGATGTTTGTCTTCACCAAAACTTAGAATATTCAACAATGTTGTTGATTATTTATTCAAAGAGGAGAATATATTCCCCAAGTGGGATATGAATAATAAGATCGGCACAAAACATTAAGATATGTGACATCAGATATTGTACAAATGTACTTCAGTCTCTCAGTTCACTTTCTAGATGCAATCGTACCTGAAGTGAAGTGAGAGTGCGAGAGTAAATTTATTTCTGAAAGTTCAAAGCAATGCTTCTATGTCTCTCCTTCTTCAAAGATTGAAAGGACTTCACATACAATGTATCCTAATCCAGTTTGTTAGGTTGCACCCAAGCTGAACTCCTAGTATCACAAATATAACAGCACGCACGTTGTGATCTAAGGCTTCGTTAATGATGGGAGTGAAAGACACAAAGCTAAAAAAGATACGTTTTTATTACAAAGGATTATCTAAGGCTTCGTTGATGATGGGAGTGAAAGACACAAAGCTAAAAAAGATTCAGCAAGACGCTGAAATCTTATATCAAAGAATATGAAACAGAAGTTTGCTCGTTTTTCAATCGACGTCAACTATCAGCTCACAATTCAAACTTGAAATCTGTTATGATAACTTGTTTTCTCATGAACGTCCCTCTACGTATACTCTTTGGATTCAACAGTAATATATATTACCCGTAGACACATCGGATGGATCTCTGAGTACTTGCCTGAATATAATAATGTGCATTTAATTCTCGTACTGTATCTTGTACTGTTCATAAAATATTTTTCATATTTTACACAAATTTGGAAACTCTGATAAAGAAGTAGCTCTTAGACTTTTCTGGTTTTAGCCGAAAGTGTCTCAACGACTATAAATAATCCTCAGAAGTCAACATATCAAATCAAGTTACAATCGGATCGATTTGACAAGCTTCTTATTGCGAACTGAAATCCTGAGCTGAACTATTCTAAGCTGAACATCCCTGAGCTGAACTTCTCCTTTGAGCTGAAACACTATAAGATGATTAGCTCTAAGTTTTTGTTCTAAGCTATTCTACTCTAAGCTGTTTTGCTCTAAGCTGTCGAGTTTAAGCTCTGAACTGATTTATCCTGATCTAATCCGATCTTTCTTCTATAACGGAGTTGTCACTACTCAGCTTAGCTCTACTATGATCTGAACGAATCACACTGTTAGCTCTGGCCTGATCTGAACGCTTAATCTTCGAGATGAATTATTCTTAAACAACACTTAGTTGATGTTTGTCTTCACCAAAACTTAGAATATTCAAGAATGTTGTTGATTATTTATTCAAAGAGGAGAATATATTCCCCAAGTGGGATATGAATAATAAGATCAGCACAAAACATTAAGATATGTGACATCAGATATTGTACAAACGTACTTCAGTCTCTCAGATCACTTTCTAGATGCAATCGTACCTGAAGTGAAGTGAGAGTGCGAGAGTAAATTTATTTCTGAAAGTTCGAAGCAATGCTTCTATGTCTCTCCTTCTTCAAAGATTGAAAGGAATTCACATACAATGTATCCTAATCCAGTTTGTTAGGTTGCACCCAAGCTGAACTCCTAGTATCACAAATATAACAGCACGCACGTTGTGATCTAAGGCTTCGTTGATGATGGGAGTGAAAGACACAAAGCTAAAAAAGATTCAGCAAGACGCTGAAATCTTATATCAAAGAATATGAAACAGAAGTTTGCTCGTTTTTCAATCGACGTCAACTATCAGCTCACAATTCAAACTTGAAATCTGTTATGATAACTTGTTCTTCTCATGAACGTCCCTCTACTTATACTATTTGGATTCAACAGTAATATATATTACCCGTAGACACATCGGATGGATCTCTGAGTACTTGCCTGAATATAATAATGTGCATTTAATTCTCGTACTGTATCTTGTACTGTTCATAAAATATTTTTCATATTTTACACAAATTTGGAAACTCTGATAAAGAAGTAGCTCTTAGACTTTTCTGGTTTTAGCCGAAAGTGTCTCAACGACTATAAATAATCCTCAGAAGTCAACATATCAAATCAAGTTACAATCGGATCGATTTGACAAGCATCTTATTGCGAACTGAAATCCTGAGCTGAACTATTCTAAGCTGAACATCCCTGAGCTGAACTTCTCCTTTGAGATGAAACACTCTAAGATAATTAGCTCTAAGTTTTTTTGTTCTAAGCTATTCTAATCTAAGCTGTTTTGCTCTAATCTGTCGAGTTTAAGCTCTGAACTGATTTATCCTGATCTAATCCGATCTTTCTTCTATAACTGAGTTGTCACTACTCAGCTTAGCTCTACTATGATCTGAACGAATCACACTGTTAGCTCTGGCCTGATCTGAACGCTTAATCTTCGAGATGAATTATTCTTAAACAACACTTAGTTGATGTTTGTCTTCACCAAAACTTAGAATATTCAACAATGTTGTTGATTATTTATTCAAAGAGGAGAATATATTCCCCAAGTGGGATATGAATATAAGATCGGCACAAAACATTTAAGATATGTGACATCAGATATTGTACAAACGTACTTCAGTCTCTCAGATCACTTTCTAGATGCAATCGTACCTGAAGTGAAGTGAGAGTGCGAGAGTAAATTTATTTCTGAAAGTTCGAAGCAATGCTTCTATGTCTCTCCTTCTTCAAAGATTGAAAGGAATTCACATACAATGTATCCTAATCCAGTTTGTTAGGTTGCACCCAAGCTGAACTCCTAGTATCACAAATATAACAGCACGCACGTTGTGATCTAAGGCTTCGTTGATGATGGGAGTGAAAGACACAAAGCTAAAAAAGATACGTTGTGTTTAAAAAGGATTATCTAAGGCTTCGTTGATGATGGGAGTGAAAGACACAAAGCTAAAAAAGATTCAGCAAGACGCTGAAATCTTATATCAAAGAATATGAAACAGAAGTTTGCTCGTTTTTCAATCGACGTCAACTATCAGCTCACAATTCAAACTTGAAATCTGTTATGATAACTTGTTCTTCTCATGAACGTCCCTCTACTTATACTATTTGGATTCAACAGTAATATATATTACCCGTAGACACATCGGATGGATCTCTGAGTACTTTCCTGAATATAATAATGTGCATTTAATTCTCGTACTGTATCTTGTACTGTTCATAAAATATTTTTCATATTTTACACAAATTTGGAAACTCTGATAAAGAATTAGCTCTTAGACTTTTCTGGTTTTAGCCGAAAGTGTCTCAACGACTATAAATAATCCTCAGAAGTCAACATATAAAATCAAGTTACAATCGGATCGATTTGACAAGCATCTTATTGCGAACTGAAATCCTGAGCTGAACTATTCTAAGCTGAACTTCCCTGAGCTGAACTTCTCCTTTGAGTTGAAACACTCTAAGATGATTAGCTCTAAGTTTTTTGTTCTAAGCTATTCTACTCTAAGCTGTTTTGCTCTAAGCTGTCGAGTTTAAGCTCTGAACTGATTTATCCTGATCTAATCCGATCTTTCTTCTATAACGGAGTTGTCACTATTCAGCTTAGCTCTACTATGATCTGAACGAATCACACTGTTAGCTCTGGCCTGATCTGAACGCTTAATCTCCGAGATGAATTATTCTTAAACAACACTTAGTTGATGTTTGTCTTCACCAAAACTTAGAATATTCAACAATGTTGTTGATTATTTATTCAAAGAGGAGAATATATTCCCCAAGTGGAATATGAATAATAAGATCGGCATAAAACATTAAGATATGTGACATCAGATATTGTACAAATGTACTTCAGTCTCTCAGATCACTTTCTAGATGCAATCGTACCTGAAGTGAAGTGAGAGTGCGATAGTAAATTTATTTCTGAAAGTTCAAAGCAATGCTTCTATGTCTCTCCTTCTTCAAAGATTGAAATGATTTCACATACAATGTATCCTAATCCAGTTTGTTAGGTTGCACCCAAGCTGAAGTCCTAGTGTCACAAATATAACAGCACGCACGTTGTGATCTAAGGCTTCGTTGATGATGGGAGTGAAAGACACAAAGCTAAAAAAGATACGTTGTGTTTAAAAAGGATTATCTAAGGCTTCGTTGATGATGGGAGTGAAAGACACAAAGCTAAAAAAGATACGTTGTGTTTAAAAAGGATTATCTAAGGCTTCGTTGATGATGGGAGTGAAAGACACAAAGCTAAAAAAGATACGTTGTGTTTAAAAAGGATTATCTAAGGCTTCGTTGATGATTTTCATATTTTACACAAATTTGGAAACTCTGATAAAGAAGTAGCTCTTAGACTTTTCTGGTTTTAGCCGAAAGTGTCTCAACGACTATAAATAATCCTCAGAAGTCAACATATCAAATCAAGTTACAATCGGATCGATTTGACAAGAATCTTATTGCGAACTGAAATCCTGAGCTGAACTATTCTAAGCTGAACATCCCTGAGCTGAACTTCTCCTTTGAGATGAAACACTCTAAGATAATTAGCTCTAAGTTTTTTTGTTCTAAGCTATTCTAATCTAAGCTGTTTTGCTCTAATCTGTCGAGTTTAAGCTCTGAACTGATTTATCCTGATCTAATCCGATCTTTCTTCTATAACTGAGTTGTCACTACTCAGCTTAGCTCTACTATGATCTGAACGAATCACATGTTAGCTCTGGCCTGATCTGAACGCTTAATCTCCGAGATGAATTATTCTTAAACAACACTTAGTTGATGTTTGTCTTCACCAAAACTTAGAATATTCAACAATGTTGTTGATTATTTATTCAAAGAGGAGAATATATTCCCCAAGTGGGATATGAATAATAAGATCGGCAAAAAACATTAAGAAATGCGACATCAGATATTGTACAAATGTACTTCAGTCTCTCAAATCACTTTCTAGATGCAATCGTACCTGAAGTACATCAGATATTTTAGTGTTTTTTTATCAAACACGATAATAGATGGAGACCGTTAATGTCTACCCATATCAGATTTTCATCGTAAATTGATTAAATTAATGAATGATCTTGAAGTAATTTGATATATTCTAAAATATATAATGTGTTTGATATGATAATAGTTGATAAACTATTGATAGTGAACATAGAGGAATAAAGAAGAAGCCAAAAGTTACTAGACAAACATTTTTGAATTAAGTTTCTAGAATAATTTATGAAATTTTATTATGTTATTAAATTTGATAGCTGATAGGATCGAAAGCTCGGATCAGACTACGTCATGTGGGGGAACAACACGGAATAGAGATAGTGGGCATTTAAGCATCCTCATTTTAAAATCAGTGAGATAGCACACACTGCTAGACCATGTAAATAAGAAGAGAGTTGCAATAATTCCGGTTCTTGAAAGGTTTTGAGCACCGAGAGCATATCAGGTCTGTTCTGAAAAATCAAGTGGAAAATATCCAACATATTCCCTAAACACTGAAACATAAAACTCTGTTTAACACATGTATGCAGTAAAGATGTAAATAGTACGCTGATAACAGATAGGAGACATGATTTTTTCATGGACGTTCAAAGCCACCTGTAATGCCCAAAAATCCATAAATCCACATGTGAGACCCGAAAAGCTGATCAGATTAATTGAGTTAATTAATCGGGTTTTATTGAGATCAGCTTTGTGTCGATGTGCTTGAAGAAGCTATCGGGTTTTGTTTTAGTCCTTGGATCAATTCTGGAGAGTTAGAGTTTTGGCTTGAGATCTATTCAAAAGTTAGCGTGGGTCATCGCTGAGTGCTCGCGTTCAACAGTCGTAGTGAGATCTGTTGTCGCTAGTGTTCAGCAATGGTGACGTGAGCAGTTGTCGCTGGATTGTTGGTTTTCAGTTTTGAGGAGGAGTCTGATATCGTGGGCATTCATATGTCTCCTAGCGCGTTTCTGTAGCGAGTAACTAAACTACGTCGTTTGGATTATTTGGAACGACAGCGTTTTGGTTTAGTGGGAGAGACTCAGCAGTGAGCGGCGTTGGTCTTCAGATTTGAGAGAGATCTGAGTGTTAGAGAACGACGCCGTTTGGATTCAGATTTCGTTGGCGCTAGCGATTCAGATCTGAGTAGCGGGTGACGTGTCTAGATGCGACAGTAGAAGTGATGCGACGTCGTTTGAGTTAGTAGAGATCTGCTTTGGTGTAGAGTGAGATCTGTTGCGAGATCTAGATGCGAACGGGAATATCAGCTTTGAGATTTAAGTTGTCGGTGAGATCTGTTTAGAAGCTTGAACAGATTTGAGTATATAAGAGGACTTGCTCTTCGTTGCTTTGTATTATTTCCCGACACTTAGAATATTTCCCGATTGTAGATCTCTGTCGCGATACCCTAGCTACTGTTCACCGAACCTTATATTCTTCGATTGCCGACGGTAGACAGCTCAAATTGAAGTGAGAGTGGTAGCCTTCGACTCCTCTTGCTGAGACGCTTCATTTGGATATTGCTTTCGGACGTTTGCTTGAAGCTGGTGAGGTGCGCGAAGACATCTCCCTTCTGTAGTCTGTTAGCGTTCCATCCTAGCTTGTTGAGGTAAGTGTTCAGATCCTACCTTGTGCTTTGTTAGAGCCTTCTCTTGTGTTAGAAGGGTAGAATGAGCGCTGGTTGAGTTCGTAGCTCCCAGCTGTTGCTTTTCTATGTTTCGGTCCATGAGTAGTTGTTTGTAATTGGATTAGCAGGTGTGAGATCTGCGTTGCTCGGACCCTGTTTGTAGTAATTGTTGCACAGAGATTTGAGGTACGGATGTGATCTTGCTTACAGCGTTGTGATTTGGCATGGATATGTGCTCATGCTTGCTGTTCTGTGATGCTATTTATATTGTCTTGTTACCTGTTTCATTGTGTTGCACTACATACACGCATCTATTGCACGTTGTTTCAGATCTCTTATAGCCGTGCCTTTCGATTGCTGAATTGAGCGTGCCAGAGTGTTTGTAGAGGCGAGCGGGTAACTCCCGTACCTCATCTCCCTGCTGGGACTGTTAGCCACCGTGAGCGGAATGGGTAGCTCCCACATCTCATGTGTTGGGCAACGGCAGGTTGAGGGTTGTTTATGCACCTGGTATCATATGCTGAGATGAGTGGGTAGCTCCCATATACTCACATACATTGTGGCCACTGTCTTCTGTTTAGATTCCAGTTGTTGAGCTGCCTTTGGAATCCTTTGGCTCCCTATGTTCGGTTGTAGCCTTGATCTCATACATAGCATTTGCATTTTATCCGTTGCTATCTAAATGCTGTTTTTCAGTTGCTCTCCGTACTGGGGTTTGACCCCTGTCCCTCTAGGGCTTGGTTGTTTGTTTCCTGTGTGTGTTTTCAGGTTATCATGGTTACTCTGCTGGTCGTGGAGTACACCCAACTGAAGGTGCCCCAGGAGGTGGTTAGAGTGTCCCGGTTAGTGTATAACATATTATGTATCAGTACTGTTAGCCGGGGGTTGTCATGTGCTTTGTAGTAGTGGTTATATGGTACTTGACATATGTTTTAATGTTGTACTGTTGTACTGAGTGATTTTAAGTACTGGGATATTTTGAGTATTGTTGTATTTTAAATTATATGTTTTAATCGTCAGGCCAAAGAGAAAATTTTAAGCCACTTTGTATGCTTCCACTATTGTTTTCCGTGGTTTAACTCTGTGTTGTGTACGAGTCCTGACACCACAAGTATAAAATTGAAAGTTTGAGGGATTTTTATTGTTAACCAGATTTCGTCTGAGCTGATTATATCTCAGTTAGAGGCACGATTACAAGAGTTGTTCGATCGATCCAAGAAAGGCCGTCTTGTTCCATCTTTTAATCAAATCGATTCAGTTTATATTTTATTGAATGTCTTAAAATAGAGTAGCACTTTTTAAATAAAGTAGCACTTTAAAAGAACCGTGTTTTTCTCATTTTTGGCATTAGAATTTTCATATAAATACTCTCAAATGCATCATGCATCTTCATTCACAAAAACTTTACAAGGAGGAAAAACATTTGAAGCGGTGCTCTATGTAACAAGAAATCGACCAAAGTTTTAACCTTTTCCAAGGAAATTTGTGTGTTGTTCTAGCCAGATAACTCACTGTAATCGTCTTCGTGGATAAGGCAAGTAAACTCTGTTTCTTGCTGCACTTTTGAAAGCATATATTGTTTCTGCTTGCATGTTTGTTCGAGTTTATGAAGTTTTTATGAAAAGTATTGGATTGCTATGGTTTTGATTAAGAAAAAGCTTTGTTAGAAAATGTTTGATGATGATCAACCAAGTTTTTCCTAAGTTTTCCAAGATGTTCTGTAAGTATCTCACAAGCAGTTATGTGATTTTGTGTCAGTAGCTTACAAGTAGCTTACCTGTTCTTGCTTACTGGAATTTTCCTTAGATATTATCGATTCCTTCAGACTAAGGAAATCTTCCAAGATGGTAGTGGTTATTGAACTAGGTTCGCGATCTGCTCATTTTCTTTATTCAGTTATTCACGACCCGAGTATCTGATCTGGGTTGACTTTATTTGACCAAATAGCCCCAAGCTGGTTTTCCATTCTGGACCAGTACGCTCGCGTGTTGATCTGAAACGAACCGTACTCTAGAATTTTTTTTTAAAAATCATGTGCGGAATAAATAAACTAAAAGGTATGGCTCGTTCCCTTTAAAACATTTTCTCAACATCATTTTATAACATGAATAAAACCAATACCTAGAAAACATTAAATCATCAATGCTGCTTAAAAATCAGACTATGAAAAAGTGCGAAAACATAACATGTAAATAAATGTCGGAAAAGAGTATCATGACGTCAATAAAGACATCGTAGCGGCCATGAGGTACTGCTGCAACGGGCACTCAGAGGTCCTCACCGCTAGTCGGGATAAAGTCCACAGGGTCATCACCTGCACCATTTAAACCTAGTGAGCCTAGAGGCTCAGCATGCTCTATCTTTTAAAATAACAAGGTACATGTACATAAAGTCACATGCAAGCACATACTTGTAATAAAATAACGTTAAAACATGTATGCATGGATGATCTTAAAACATTAATCGTACATTTCATAACATATCATAACATATAACGTACATAAGGCATGACATAACGTAACATGAAAAACGTATGAGTCGTATCATGAAGTGTTGATCATATTCGATTGATCAATCTATAAACCAACGTATGCGGCGGTGCGGTTCACCCGACCTTACCTCGGGATCCCTATAAAGTCACACCTCTATGCTTCCACTTCATCATGTCGTGAACACAAGGATCCATAAGCTCGTAATACATGAACAGAAGTTCAACGGGCCTCGTATCCTGCATCCCGTCATCATAAACTTGCCATAAATCATTCAATTCCTTGGGTTTTATCTTTTAAAAGAACATGCCTTTATCGTTCCATAAAACATTCATGATGCGTGCATTTCGTAAAATTATGCGTGATAGGATCAATGGAATCGAAAATATAGTTAAAATGAGCTTAGGAGTTCAGGAAGGGGGGGGGGGGTTGAATGAAATCCTATCGATTTTTATTTTTCGAAACCTTAAAACCATTTTTACAAGCCTTCGCTTAACTCAGATCTGAGTGACCAGATCTGAGGCTCTCAGTCCAAAGCTGTTCTCTCGGTTAACAATTAATGTGCGGAAATAAACTGATTAAACAGTGAACAGTTATGTAAAAATAAATACGATTCAATAAGTAAAAGTGCAAGGGTCAAGAATTTGTTTGTGTAAGTTTGGATCTGGAGATCCTACGTCTCCCCTTCTTCCTTTTCAGGAAGGTTCTACTATAAGATTTGGTGAACACAGCCTCTGTCTACACCCGATCACTGAGCCTCACTCCAAGTGAACTACTAGCAACTTCTATCATGCAGATACACTGCTAAGTTGCAATCAACGTAATTTTCGAACTGCTTCAAGAAGCACGTTCGTTACAGACTCAAATCGGAATACACAATGAACACGATATAGTTGAGTACTGTAAATCTTCTGGTTTCTATACAATGAAACCTGTTTACAAAATTAAACCAGAAGATATCTTCAAGATTTATCTAATAAAAACGTGAAAAAAAATTTCTTCGAGATTGAACACTGGGACTTAGAGAATTTTTGAATGAGCGCTTGAATATTCCCAGAGGGATTTTTGCAATCACAGAGAGTGAGCGAGAGTAAGCGAAAGAACTTGTTAATGGCCGAGAGCTTCTCTGTTTGAATTCTCCAGCTATTTATACTCTCCCATCTTCAACGGTCATTAATTAGCCAGTAGACACAAACCTTGCTTGCATATCTTCATCGTATCACCGCATTAAATGCTCCATTAATGCTATGCAAAAGGTTGTCTGCGCTTGTCAGAGCTGAGTTGACTTATATACCAAAGTAGGTAATCATCGGTTGTACCAACTC
>KQ986784.1:183765-215806 GCA_001598015.1 Dorcoceras hygrometricum
GTCAGATCTCGCGCGAGCCTCAAAACGACAACGTTTTGGTCAACAGATCTCACGCTCAACACTTGCGCCAAAACGCAAAACAGATCTCGACGCTAAAACACGAAACGATGTCGCAGATAACCAGATCTCTCAAATGCACGCTATCACGTTCTAGCAACAGATCTGCTTACATCACCCGCAGACTTGCTTACGTCATCAGATCTACCGCGCAACTCTCGAATGAACGCTACACGCTTCTAACAACAGATCTGCTTACGTCACCATAAGACCTGCTTACGTCATCAGATCTCTCGCGCTCCAGCTTCTCAAATTCGAACAGCTTTCACCAAACGCAGCGCTTAAGAAAAAAACCAGGGCACGCTATCACGTTCTAGCAACAGATCTGCTTACGTCACCCGCAGACTTGCTTACGTCATCAGATCTACCGCGCAACTCTCGAATGAACGCTACACGCTTCTAACAACAGATCTGCTTACGTCACCATAAGACCTGCTTACGTCATCAGATCTCTCGCGCTCCAGCTTCTCAAATTCGAACAGCTTTCACCAAACGCAGCGCTTAAGAAAAAAACCAGATCTCTATCAAATTCATTCTAAATCTCAACACTTCTCGACCAGATTTCACACGAAAACACCAACTAAAATCTGAACAATTCAACTGAAGATTAGAATATTTTCCAAAGCAGATCTCATCAAAATTCGAATCCCGAAATCTTAAATTCTTAATTCTCATGACTAATCTAACTCAAAATCCGATTAATCACAAATTTGGGATCTGAATCCTCACATGAACTTTCCCCCGTTTTGAATTCTTTAACCAGAAACTCTGTGAGATCTGAAATCTTATATCCTTTACGAATATATTCCCCCTTTTTGTAGAATCATAAATCTACCAGATCTGAATCCTTGGAAATAACTGTTCTGAACTGAATTTCATTCCCGTAATCTGACAAATATGTTGGCGAAAAATGGCGGATCCGGATCCCGTTTCCCGGGGGCGCAGCGGAAATCAAAATTGTCCCGAGAAACGTTAAATACATTCAAATCAATTCTATAAACATTCATAGGGCGTTCATAGAATCGTTACCTTGCTGGCGTCTGGGCGCCTGGCTCCAACCAGAATTGCAGGGAAACTGGCTCTTGAATTGTAGGCAGCGGTAGATCCTCCTAATCAGGTCCACGACAGAAAACAAGCTTCCTCCGTCAGTCTGAACTAGAAGATCTGACGGATGTTAGCACGGACGGAAACTCCTCAGCGCGGTGGCCGGAACAAGTCCGACGAAGAGGCGGCGGCGCGTGGGTGGCCGACGGGCGACGCGTGGGTTGGCCGAGAGGAGAGGTGGGCGGCCGTGTGTGTGTGGAGGCTAGGTATGTTGTGTTCTCTTGTGTGTAGTGTAGCCCTAGGTCTAACATAAGTAGACCAATGATGGGCTTGAACCGGCCCATTGGACCTGGGGCGGGCCCAGTCCAATATATGAACATTCGGTTCATTTAAATCACTACGACTTCATCATAACTCTGATCGATGATCAGATCGAATCGATCGACTCAATTTCCAAAACTGAATATTATGATGCGAAAACAATTTTTCGGATTACCTAGTCCAAAATGACAGTTTTGCCCTTCAACAGTGGGAAATCGCAATTTGACCCCTGTTGACTTTTAGGAAGTCGCACTCCCTAAAATCCTCTTCCTATGCTCAACACATTGAGCTCAGTTTCCTTGCGGGAATCATGAATCCAGTACTTGTGTGACCCTCAATGGTTCAGGGATACAGCTAGCCGTGGGCCCACAACCATTGTGGCTCCGAAATCACAATTTCGGACTTGCCCAACGGATCATGTAAAGCGCCTAGCAACATCGCCCCATGATCCCCTAGGTATCACTGATAGTGCCTGCAAGAACCAGTTAGTCATGGTTAGCGTACAGTACGGTTCTTTCAACACATATATCCCGATCAGATCAACGACCATTGGTAAATCGAGAGTCGCTATAGATCCGATAGCTATGCGTACATCTTGGAGATCGAATAGTGACATCGCGAGTGTTACTAGGCAAACCCATTTACCTAAAACACATCCAGTACTCTGGCCAGAGATTTATACACTATTTTAATTTTTTTTTTTTAATTATGTACCGTCCGCCCCGCCGTGTCGGCCAGCCCGGGTCGACCCGGCCCGGACCGACGGGTCGACCGTTACATGCAGATTTCAATATTTTTTTTATAAATTCGCGGAACCGCCGGGCCGATTCCGGTTCGTCCCGGTGGGTCGACGGGTCGACCAAATCGTAAACCGGAATCGGCCCATTTTTACATGGGTCCGATCCGGGTCCGGGTCCGGGTCCGGATCGGAACCCGTTGACCCGGTTAACCGGTCCGTTGACCACGGGCCGGTTCCGGTTCGGGTCCGGGTCCGACCCGAATCATGGCCAGGTCTAGCCTTATCCTCATTTTGACGGCCCAATCGACTAGGAACGTATTCAGAATACACAGTGACTATTAGATGTGTTTCATGATAGCCATCATATCCACTATCACATCTAACATACACTATGGTGCATTCTAGGTCTTTATCCAACACAATTGTTAACATCATATGACATAATGAAAATAAAGAATGCCATAAAGAAATGCGAATATCATATATAAAGATCGTTATATACAAGAGTCAATAAAACCCACACGCCACAAGTTGGCTAGTTGGGCATCTACTCTAACAAAATAGTAGCTGAAAATACTCTGAAAGGATTTTGCTCAAAACCGAGTCTGATAGGCTCGAATATGAAATACACCTTCAGAACAAATATAATTGGATCTGTATCGTAGCCTCTGAATCAAATCTGATATCCTCTGATCCGAAGTCCTTAACCCGATAACTGGAATACTTGACCCGATACCTGAAATAACCCGAATACTCAAATCTGAAATACTCTGATCTGATTTTACAATCTGAATTACTGAGATCTGAAATATCCCGTTGAATATTCTTTGCACTTCTCTGATCTGATAACTTATCCTGTTAGCTTTTGATAAATGCTTTTCCCGAATACTGTCAGTCCAGATCTGAAATACTTCCTTCTCTTCTGCGAATACTTAACATTCAGATCTTAGTCTTAATTTCAGTTCTTGGACTTATTTTTGTTATCACCAAAACTTATAAATTTTATCTTAACAATTTCCCCTTTTTGATGATGACAAAACTTAGCAGCCTACGACTTAAAAAGATACGAAAGAGATAGCTCAAAGTCGTGCTATATATATATACTCCTGCTAAGTACAAAATATTTATGCAAGAACTGAAAATAACAAAAACTGTTCAGCTCTGATAAGCTTTCCCCAAGCCAGTAACGCATTCTTCCACCTCCTCTTAAGAACCACTGCCTCTTTTTATCTGAGGTTCACTCCTGCTACCACCACCAATTGGTCTGCTCCCTCCATCTCCAGGTCTGCTTCTATTGTCAGGAGGAGGCTGCGGACATCTACTAATTTCCCCCTTTTTGGCATCACCGCCCCTATTGATGTAGGCGATGATTTCTGAAAATTTAGAGCTAAGGGTTTGGAAGTTCTGTTGAGATTCCACTCTTAATTTGAGCAAGTCATTACGGATAGCAGCCAGTTGATCTCCAAAATCTTGAGATAGAGCAGCCTTTTGATCTTTCATCTCCTTATGGAGAATATCGGTTTGAACTACAGCTGCCTATCCTGATTATCTGAAGCCATAATAAACGCAGCCTCAAGACTTGAAATTCTTCTAGAGAAATCAGCCTTAGTTTTTCCAAGTGAAATTTCGATTGCACTTACTCAAGGGAAACTTGATAAACTGAAGCTCTGAGCTGTGCAATCGCGTCTGTATAAACATGGGAAGAGATAACAGTAGTAGGCATTCAAATCTGATTAGCAGTTTCTTCACCTAGAGGAATGTCAGCAGTAGTAAAATGCATTCGAGAATCAGATCTTGTAGAATTTGGAGTGGCTGGAATCGCTTCTAGAGAGGGAAAACTGATCGAAACTAAACTTTCTGAACTGGAAGCTGAAGAAATACTTGGATATGTATGCTGTACAAAGAAATCACCAAAACTTTCTGCTAGACTACTGTGCTAAACATTATTACGAATCTTCCTCGGAACTGTACTCCTATCCAAAACCGGTCCAACCGGAACTATAGATGTACATAAATTTATCGTTCCAACTGGTTGTAGATGGCCAAAAAGTGAAAACTGTACTATATCTGTACACACTCTGGCCCAGCCCCAAGTCTTGACGATAGGCAAAGAGCGCTTGCTTGTACGGGCTCAAAGATATACAGATTGGGCAAGAGTATTTAGGTATGTCCTTTTAGGCAACAACTCCCACTTGTGAGAAGTGGGTGTCCTGCGCTGGCATACCCACATAACTGGTCCTTCCATTGCTATCCACGAGCCGTCAATCAAAACCAAAAATCGAATCCAGCAAATAGACCTTATGTTTGTATTAGATCGAGCATTAATTGCACCACGATCTATATGGTCTTCTTCGAACAACTTTGAATCAATCAGGCGCGTCCACTCCAGTTTATGCTCCCTCATCTGCTCCAACAATTTTTTCAATGCAGATCGGTGAACATCTGAGAGCATAGCCAGAACTTGAAGATCGATTGCAGTTGTGGGAGTTCCGGACTCAAAATTTTTATTCCGTGCCTCCAAAAATTCCGCAACATCATCTTCCTATACTTCGCAACTATGTACAATCGCCTACTCACAGCTGTTTGTAGCGAATCTGTCTCAGCCCATGCCAAAATCTGTTCCTCCTTAGCAGCTATATCTGAAAGTGGCCCTAAAACTGCCAAAGGGCATAAACTGAATGAATAAAATAATGAAACAATTTCCTATATCACTTGCTCCCTGATCTGTACAAGAAACTCTATATCAGCACAAATCAAAATGAACATCTCTCGGTCGGATGCCCTTTTATTTCATCCTTTGCGACAAGGGACGCCTTCCCCTTATCGGTAGAAGCAATATGAGGAAGACTAGCCTTGTACCAGTCTCCGTCATTGACTCCTGGGATCTCAATACCAAGTTCGAATTTGATTTTCGTTGGCTCTTCAGCAGTCACAGATGGCAACATCATATTTTCTGTAAGCGCCAACAGATCATCAATGGACATCGACTCTTCATCCGACGTGGATTTCTCAGTAGGCTCTAGAACCTTGATCAAGGGTCTATGTCCTCAGAGTCAGTAAAATTCTCCAAACTCATTCCCTCAGAAGCCACTGGCTCTATCTCCTTTGCTTTCTCAGCCTCCTTCTCCTCTTCCTTTTCCGTCTCAACCGGAGGATCTTCTTCATCATAATTAGTGATAGATGAAACATCTATCCTGCTCTCCGTCTCAATAGCGCCAGTCTCAATAGTCTCCACCACTACTGGTTCCTCCAAAACTGGTTCCCTTGTCTCAATCGCAGCTTTATCCGCAATCACCTGATGAATAATACTATCAACAATTTCATCATCAGAACCTTCTTGCACCACCAATTTCCTCTTTGGTGCGCATCGACGGCGAGCTTTAGGAGTTGCAGCTGGTACAATAGAGATTGGTTCCGGATCTTGTACCACTGGTATCATCGTCAAATCCTTCTATGCGGGAGCAGCTCTCCCTACAGTAGTTCACTTCTTCTTGGCAATAAGCTCACCAACAGCAGGAGCTGGTCTCCTATTTGGTGCAGCTTTCTTAACCACTGGCTCATCCGCCACCTCCTCAACAGCAATATTCATATTCTTTGCAACATATGTGCCAACAGTCTTGGCAGTCAGAATCTTGAGGGGCGGAAACTCCTTTGATTCACCTAGTTCCAAATCTCGTGCACCCTTTAAGAGAATACAGATGTGCACTGCAAACTACCTCGGGCTTGCCTGGAAGCAGGAGTCACCATATCGTTAAAAAAATTGAATAAAAGTCTGCCCCAATTCACCTTCACACCACCATGGATGGAAGACATCATCAAAAACCTCTCATGGGTCACAACATCAAAGGAACCGGCTTTTACAGTCACGGTCTTAGCCAAAATGTCATTCAACAAGCAAAATTCATACTTCATTTCCCTCTTCTTGCAAGAGGTTTTCAGCTGTTCGCCACCCATAAAGAATGCACTCCTTGCATCAAACACCAAATCCTTTGGTACATCAGTAATCTCTGTTAATCCCTCTGTCGGAAACTCAAACGTTCCAGCAAACACCTTCTCAGAAATCTCGACGGCCTTGCCCTGAACGGTACTGACAACCATGCCGTCCCTTACTGAAGCATTCAGAAAGAACTCCACGCAGCTTCGAAAATGGCAGAAGAACATCCTAGGAACCCACGAAGTTCAGATGACTCGAGGGCCTTAAAAATCTGCACCATTCCCTCATAGTCCATACCGTACACTGAGTCGAAATAGATTTTGCTTGTGTTGTTGAGAAGTGAGGATGCCATTGCTGTAGTTTGATTGAAGAAAACACCGAAGATAGTTAATCTACAAAGAGAAATCACTGAAAGAAGAGAATATGAAACGGTACGCGTAAAATAGTGTTGATGTGACGTTTCGCATGATGACAACACACGTGTTAATCATCCAATGGCGCGATTAATTTTGAAAAGATTTGAAAAGACGTTTTGAATTTTTTAACCACAAAAGGGTAAAAAGGTAAAAAGAGCGCCATTTTATCATTACGTCACAACCTTAGATCTGATATTAATTGATATTCCAGCTGAGGTATCTGATTACTTATAAGCATCAGCTGTATATACGCGAAATATGAATAGATTCAAATCTCACGCATTCAGCTGATCAGCACTTATTAACTCAGATATGTTGTTCCCCCTAAAGCTGAGGTTCTCCCAATGCTAAAGTTTACTAGATCCGAAGTGCTCTTCGTTCCCCCTTAACAGTAGACCCAGATTTGAAGTAAACAAAAGCTGTTCAACCTGCAAAAGTGTTAGCGCAAAGACAGATCAAGGCAGTTCTAAGAAACCAATAATGTTTCGAAAATACGAAAACTTAGCGTTTGGTAGAGGCTTTGTGATGATATCAGAAACTTGCTAAGCATCAGCTGTATATACGCGAAATATGAATAGATTCAAATCTCACGCATTCAGCTGATCAGCACTTATTAACTCAGATATGTTGTTCCCCCTAAAGCTGAGGTTCTCCCAATGCTAAAGTTTACTAGATCCGAAGTGCTCTTCGTTCCCCCTTAACAGTAGACCCAGATTTGAAGTAAACAAAAGCTGTTCAACCTGCAAAAGTGTTAGCGCAAAGACAGATCAAGGCAGTTCTAAGAAACCAATAATGTTTCGAAAATACGAAAACTTAGCGTTTGGTAGAGGCTTTGTGATGATATCAGAAACTTGCTGATCTGTTGACATATACTCCAACCGGACGTCCTTCTTGAGCACGTGATCTCTTATAAAATGATGCCGAATATCTATGTGGTTTTTTCTGGAGTGCAACAAAGGATTTTGGGTGATAGCAATCGCACTGGTATTGTCACAGAAGATAGGCGCTTCAGAAGCATCAATGACGTAGTCCTTAAGCTGGTGTTGAATCCATAAGATCTGAGAACAGCAGCTTCCCACCGTTAAATACTCCGCTTCAGATGTGTATGTAGCAATTGAAGTCTGCTTCTTACTAAACCAGGAAATCAGTCGATCTACCAAGAATTGACAAGTCCCACTTGTGCTACGTCTATCAATCCTACATCCTGCATAATCTTCATCACTGTAACCGATGAGTTGAAAACTGAAGTCTTTGGGATACCAAAGACCCACATTGGAAGTTCCTTTTAAATATTTTAAAATACGCTTTACCGCAATGTAATGAGATTTTTTGGGCTCTGCTTGAAATCTAGCACACATAGAGACAACAAACATGATGTCTGGTCTGTTAGCAGTTAGGATAGCAAAGAGCCAATTATACCGCGATACAAAGATACATCTATGGCTATTCCCGCTTCATCTTTGTCTAGCTTGATTGAAGCACTCATCGGGGTTGCTGCTGCTGAACAGTTGTCCATGCCAAATTTCTTCAGCAGTTCTTTCGTGAATTTTGCTTGATCGATGAATATCCCATTCTCAAGCTGTCTGACTTGTAAGCCCAGAAAGAACGTCAGCTCTCCCATCATGCTCATCTTGAACTTGTCCCGCATAAGCTTAGAAAACTTTTGGTACAGTTTGGGGTTAGTTGACCCAAATATAATATCATCAACGTAAATCTGTACCAATAAAACATGACCATTATTAATAAATTTAAACAAATCTTATCGACAGTGCCTATAACAGAGTCATGTTCAATCAAAAACTTTGAAAGTATATCATACCAAGCTCTGGGTGCTTGCTTCAACCCGTATAGAGCTTTATCCAGTTTATAGACGTGATCTGGATATGTATGATTGACGAAGCCAGGAGGTTGTGCAACATATACTTCCTCTGTTAAGATTCCATTTAGAAAGGCACTCTTCACATCCATTTGAAAGACCTTGAAGTATTTATATGCAGCATATGCAAGAAACATACGAATGACTTCTAGTCTAGCTACTGGAGCAAAGGTCTCATCGAAATCTATCCCTTCTAATTGTCTAAAGCCCTGAGCTACCGGCCTAGCCTTGTTTCTAACTACTATGTCATCTTCATTCAACTTGTTCCTAAGGACCCATTTAATTCCTATCACTGAATGGTTAGTAGGTCGAGGAACTAATTCATACATTATTTCTTTTAAATTGACTAAGTTCTTCTTGCATAACGTCTATCCAACTTGGATCAGCTAAGGATTCTTCTATTAGCTTTGGTTCTATGTGAGATATGAATGCTGAATTAAAATACTCATGCATAAGCTGGCCTCGTGTGCGAACAGGAGAGTGAATGTTACCTATGATCTGCTCGGGTGGATGATTTCTATTCCACCGAAGGTCAGATCCGATTGGATTAGCTCCCTGTTCTGCTTGGATGTCTTGCTGGATTGCTTGATCTGGATTTCCTGATACTAATTGATGTGAACTTGGTTGTTCCAGATTTGGATTAGATGCCAATTGATAACTTTCGTTGATAGGTTGGGCATCTGAATCTGGTCTGGATACCAATTGATAAACTCTAGGATCTTCTTGAGTATCCACTTGTGCAGTAGTTGGTTCAGCACTAGCAGCTGGCACACTAGATGAGATCTGTTCCTGCACAGAGTCAACGTTAGTCAAACCAATAACTTCGATGTTACCTGTCAGATCTGCTTGAGCATTGTCATGTGGTGTGTCCAGTGCTGGTTGAGGATCAGCTGTATATCTAATCTATGCCACGTCATCATTTGATTCATCTAAGCTAGTTGACTTCAGACGTGAATATAAGTCATGTAAGCTCGTAGCTGAATTTGATCGAAAGCTGGTCTCGTCGAACATAACGTGAGCTGATTCTTCAACAGTCAGACTCCTGTTGTTGAACACTTGAACACTCTGTAGTCTTTGCTCACATCTGAGTATCCAAGGAATAAACCTACATCAGATTTGACATCGAAAGCTGTTAGGTGCTTTTTACCGTTATTGTGAATGAAACATCTGCACCCAAACACCCTGAAATATGATATATCAGGTTTCTTGCCACTCCAGATCTCATATGGGGTAATGCCATGGTTCTTGTTAATCATAGATCTGTTTTTAGTGTAGCAAGCTGTGTTACTATTCTACCCAGAATTTTTGTGAAATACCAGAATAAGCAATCATAGATCGAGCAGCTTCTTTTAAATTTCGGTTTCTCCTCTCAGCTAACCCGTTCTGCTGAGGAGTTCTAGCTGCTGAAAGCTCATGCTTAATTCCTATGTTTTCCAGATAAGATGATAGCTTATAATTTAAAAACTCAGTTCCTCTATCAGATCTTATCCGGTTGACAGTACAAGATTTGTCATTTTGCAAACGTTTTAAAAGTTTAATCAACTGGTCAGCGGTTTGGTATTTTGATTTTAAAAAATAGCACCCATGTAAATTTTGTAAAATCATCAACAACGACAAGGGTGTAATTTGTTCCCCCTAAGTTTGTTACGGGTATAGGATCAAAAAGATCCATATGTAAAAGCTCTAAGCTTCGGGAAGAACGAAGACCATTTTCTTTTTAAAAGTAGATCAAATTTCTTTTCCCAGCTAACATGCTGCACAAATATTGTCTTTTGAAAACTTTATTTTGGGCATACCAGAAACCAATTCAATCTTACTGAATTTGGCAAGTGTTTTGAAGTTGAGATGGTTCATTCTCTGGTGCCACAGCCAGCTCTTGGAAGAGTCAGCTGCTAGGAAAATCTGTTTAGATCTCATATGATCTGACCAGTTGACAATGTAGGTATTCCCTGATCTGTTTCCTACCAACAATGTCAGACCATCAGAGTTCTGAACTGTGCATGTGTGCTTTTGAAAGTTAACTGTGTAACCATTGTCACACAACTGACTTATACTAATCAGATTATAGCACAAATTCTCAACAACAAGGATATCATTTATTGAGATGTTACCATGGGTAAGCTTACCCTTACCCACAGTGTTACCGTGTGAGTTATCACCAAACACAATCTTAGCTCCTTTGTGCGGTGTCAGATCTGATAGAAGCTTTGGATTTCCATTCATATGTCGTGCACAGCCGCTATCCAGATACCAGATGATAGATTCTTCTGCAGCTTTGTACCTGTTGTCCTGCAATCATGAAAATAAACTTTTGGTACCAAATTTTACTTGGGTTCAGATAGGATTACCCCTTTCGGGACCCATACTTGGATTACTTTGACAGTCTTCCCAGTATGGATATCTACTAGGGTTCGTGCAGAAACATTGTGAGATCTGTTGAGCTTTGGCTTAACACTTTCACCATTCAGATTTCGCTGGGGCTGAACCTTTACCCATACAGATTTGGCCTTCGTCGAACCACGCCTTTTCTGGTTCGGAACAGACGATTTATATCCAGCTTTCTCTTTATGTTTGTCAAGTCTGTTCTTTATCCAACTGGGCTTGTTGTTCTCAGGCCTGGTATAACCAATACCAGCTTTACCCTTATAGTTCAGCTTTGGTGAAATCTGATCATTGTACTTCATCGACTCACAGGTGTCATGTGTCACATTGGCTTTGAAAAAGTTCATTTTCTTGAACTTGTCATAGGCCAGATCTGACTGAGTACTGATTTCCCCAGAGCTGCTTTCACCAAGACTGAAACCTAAACCGGATTTGTCATTCAAAGGCTTTTGGGTCTCATGCAGCTTTCCCAAGGAAACAGAAGACTTTGTCCAGGAGCTCATCACATGATTTAATCTCTCGTTTTCAGATGTGAGCTCACAAGACTTATTTCTCAAAGATTCATTCTCAACCATCAGCTTACTCATCTCTGTCTTTAAACTGTCAGTATCCTCAAGCTGAGCTGTGATTGATTCAACTGAACTATTTTTCAGACAACCGTTTTCAGCTTTGATTTCCTTGAATGTTTGAGATAGCTTATGGTACTCATGGACCATTTCGTTTAGTGCGTTGATAAGGTCCTCTCGTATAAATTCACTATTGGTAAAATCGAATACCTCATCTTCCGTAGTTTGTTGGCCATTAGGCAGTGAACCTCTTCTGGCTCACTATCACTGGATGATGAGCTGCTAGATGTAGTCTCTGAATCTGAATCCATACAGTTCTTGTTACTCTCCTCTGCAACAAGTAATTTTCGATCATTCTTTCGATTGGGCCTCTTCTCAGATCTGGTCCTCCTTCTTTCTGTCGACCTTCTATCATCCTTCTTGTGTCTATATCTTTCTTCATGCCATCCTTCTTTGGCATGTTGCAATCTGCTGCAAAATGCCCGGTCGACCACAATTATAACAGTTTAAATCAGTAGATATCTTTTCAGATTTGTTATAATTGAAAGAAGGGTTCTAGGATTTTCTCATGAATTTCCCAAACTTCTTGACGAAGAGAGACATGGCGTCGTTGCTCAGTTGCTCTGCTATCTTGCTAGTGCTAGGTGAGCACTGTTCAGATGTCGTTGTAGCTAGAGCCTTGGTTGGTTGAGAGGTTGATGGTCCAGCCTCAGATCTGGTCTCCAGCTCGAACTCGTAGGCTTTCAGATTAGCAAACAGATCATGCAGTTCAATATTGTTCAGATCTTTGGACTCTCTCATTGCCATTGTCTTGATATCCCATTCTCTCGGCAGCGCTCTCATCACCTAGAGAGCCAACTCTCTGTTGCTATACTCTTTGCGAAGACTGGTAAGCTCTATCACAACATCACTAAATCTTTCATCAAACTCCGCCATGGTCTCGCCTTCTCGCATCTTAATCGACTCATACTTCTGCTAGGCAACAGTCAACTTGTTCTCCTTGGTTTCATCATTTCCTTCGCAAATATGTGTTAAATTCTCCCAAATCTCCTTGGCGGTAGCGCATGTTTTAATCTTGCTGAACATATTCTTGTCCAGCGTCTTGTAAAGAATATCCTTCGCCACGTTATCCAGATTTGCCTTTTTTTGTCCTCAAGTGTATACTCCATTCTTGTCTTTTCTATCCATTGAGCAGCACCAGCTGTGATCGCCATCGCCGTATTAGCTTTCATTATGTTCATGGATCCATCTGTAATGACAAACCACATTTCATCGTCTTGTGCGGCTAAATGTGCTTGCATCCTTATCTTCCAGTCATCATAATCCTCCTTGGAAAACATAGGAATTTTGTTGTCATAAGACGACATTGATCAGCACCAGCTGTGATCTCCATCGCCGTATTAGCTTTCATTATCTTCATGGATCCATTTGTAATGACAAACCACATGTCATCGTCTTGTGCGGATAAATTTGGTTGCATCCTTATCTTCCAGTCATTGTACTCCTCTGTGAGACCTGTATTTGTGTAAAGGATTAATTGTTGAATTAATCAAGTTTTAGTGATTTCTGGTGGTTCAGATTTCATTTCGAATGTTTGGGTTGCATTGTCGAGTTGAGAATTGTATTTGGAGCAATTTTGGAAATTTTAAGATTTTCGAAATTTTGGGTGAAATCTGGTAAGCTTTGATGACGTCAGCACTACGTGTTTGCTTAGCGTGATGACGTAAGCGTTGCTGATTCGTGAGAGCTGTTTTTATTCAAACGCCGTCGTTTTATGAGATCTGTTTAGCGTTTGTGTAGAGAGATCTGTTTTGTGTTTGGCAAGTTGCGAAAACAGATGTCAACGCGAGTCAACGTTTTGTAGCGCGAGATGGAACGTCGTCGTTTAGGAGAGATCTGTCCCGCATGTTTTAGTGCAACGCGACGCTGTTTTAAGTTTAAATAGTACGACGCCGTTTTGAGCTAGCATGAGAGATCTGGTCGTGTGGGGTGAGATCTGTTTTTATCGAAACGCTGTCGTTTCGTGTTTTGCGCGAGTTTTGAAGCGCTGAGATCTGGTTTCTGTACGACGCCGTTTTAGAGAGATCTGTTTGTTGAGGCGTGTGTAGCGTTTGAACCAGATTTGTTGACGCAAGCAGATTTCACCGTTGTGAGCGCGCGACTAGTATAACGAACAGCTTTGGTGACGTAGGCAGCTTTCACCGCGGTTTTGCCCAAGCTTAGCGACCAGCTTTTAGCATGTTTTGGTCCCTGCTTCCAGAGTTGGTTGGTGTCCAGATTTCTCATTGTTTTAGAGCATGCGTTGTTTGTTGTAGTGTTGAGAGATCTGTTTTCGTCGGTAGAAATAATTGATCAGACTTCTCGCGCCTATAAATAGAAGCTTTGGCTTCGTTGCTTTTTATCAGATCCCATACTTAGAGAAATTATCAGACTTTCGTTCTCTGTTTCTTCAAACCCTTGTCACTGTTCACCGTAACCTTCTCCGGCCATTTCCCGCTGTTTCCGGCCACCGTTTTTCACGTTCGAGGTAGCGTTGGACTCCTCTCGAAGAGCTCTTTCACCCTATACCGTTTTTGGAAGCTATAGTTAGCTCGATCGAAAGCACGAAGTTGCTGTTCTTGCGTGCGATTTTCATCGTTGCAGATTTGCGCAGGCAGTGAGTTGCTTCGTTCTTTGAGGAAATTAAGGTACGGGTTGAGCTTGTAAATTCAGTAAGGTGACAGCTTGGATGAATTGTGAGATGGCTTTGCTGGTTAGGTGATTGTTTGCCTGTTGAGGCTGCCGATCTATGAGATGGCCGTGTGTTATGTGTGGTATACATGCTGTTGGTATTGTTGTGGTGCATATGTTGATATGCTTGTTATTGTCCAGCATGTGCATACACGTAATTGCATCTCATTCTAGTTTCATTGCCATCGTTGCGTCGTTCTTGTTCTGTTTCTTACCAGGTTGCGAGGGCGAGCGGCAATACCGCACTCTCATCTCCCTGCTGGGTTATGTTAGCCCCTATGCGCCGAGTGGCTAACTACCACAGTTCATAGGTTGGGCAACAGCAGGCCGAGTTGTTGAACTACCACAGTTCATAGGTTGGGAAACAGCAGGCCGAGTTGTTGGATGCATCTGGTATTCAGGTGTTGTGTCCTGGCGAGTAGCTAGCTACCACACTTGGAACACACCCAGTGGCCACCATTTGTTGCAGATTCAGTTGAGCTGTGCTTTGACTTCCTTTCCGGTTGGAGTTTTGGGTTGTTGTCCAGCATCTCATGCATAGCATCTGCATTTTATTCTTGCTGCTTATTGCTGATTTATAGTTGCTCTCCGTACTGGGGTTTGACCCCATGTCCCTCCGGGGCTTGGTTTGTTTCTTTGTTGTGTCATTTCAGGAAACCCAGGTTCTATAGCTGGTCGTGGCTTTAACCCAGCTGGTGGTGCCCCAGGAGGTGGCTAGTGTGTCCCAGTAGCATATAGCATATATATATGTATCAGCTAGCCAGGGGGATGCCCTGCGCTTTGTGGTTGTACCCGTAGGGGAAATTGATACATGTATGGTTTATGTATGCTTTGTTGTTGTTCTATGTTTTGGGAAAACTTAATTTAAGTATTGTTGTATTTTAAATTATATGTTTCAAACCGTCGGGCCTAAAAGCGAAAATTTTACCCATTTTTTGATAGCTTCCGCATGTGTTTATCTGTTGTGAGCACGAGGCCTGACATCCTCCTTGGAAAACATAGGAATTTTGTTGTGATAAGACGACATTTTTCAAATATATAAGCACAAAAATAAGACTGTTCAATAACTGAGAGTTCCAGGCTCTGATACAAATTGATAGGATCTTTAGAATAAAAAATATAGTTAAAATGAGCTTAGGAGTTCAGAAGGGGGGGGGGGAATGAACTCCTATCGATTTTTTATTTTTCGAAACCTTAAAACTGTTTTTACAAGCCTTCGCTTAACTCAGATCTGAGTGACCAGATCTGAGGCTCTCAGTCCAAAGCTGTTCTCTCGGTTAACAATTAATGTGCGGAAATAAACCGATTAAACAGTGAACAATTATGTAAAAATAAATACGATGCAATAAGTAAAAGTGCAAGGGTCAAAAATTTGTTTGTGAAAGTTCGGATCTAAAGATCCTACGTCTCCCCTTCTTCCTTTTCAGGAAGGTTCCACTAGAAGATTTGGTTAACACAGCCTCTGTCTACACCCGATCACTGAGCCTCACTCCAAGTGAACTCCTAGCAACTTCTGTTACGCAGATACACTGCTAAGTTACAATCAACGTAATTTTCGAACTGCTTCAAGAAGAACGTTCGTTACAGACTCAAATCTGAATACACAATGAACACAATATAGTTGAGTATTGTAAATCATCTGGTTTCTATACAATGAAACCTGTTTACAAAAGTAAACCAGAAGATATCTCGAAGATTTATCTAATAAGAACTTGAACAAAAATGTTCTTCGATATTTAACACTGGGACTTAGAGAATATTTGAATGAGAGCTTGAATATTCCCAGAGGTATTTTTGCAATCACCAAGAGTGAGCGAGAGTAAGCGAAAGAACTTGTTAATGGCCGAGAGCTTCTCTGTTTGAATTCTCCAGCTATTTATACTCTCCCATCTTCAACGGTCATTAATTAGCCAGTAGACACAAACCTTGCTTGCATATCTTCATCGTATCACCGCATTAAATGCTCTATTAATGATATGCAAAAGGTTGTATGCGCTTGTCAGAGTTGAGTTGACTTATATACCAAAGTAGGTAATCATCGGTTGTACCAACTCTGCGTACTGCAACTATACTCAAAATAGTTCTGATCTTGTCTCTTCAATTCAAATTGTCTAACAGGCTTTATCTGCTTAAATCGTGACCGTTGATTTCTCTCAAATAATCATCTAATAACATCTGAAGAAATTCGAAGCTTACAACTGTTTTAACACTGAAATTTGGAATCTGCTCTCTTTCCCTTTTCGAAAATTTTCTTTGTGAATACTCTCTGTCAGATCTGAAATCATCTTATAAAAGTCATACTTAGATCTGAACTTTCCCCCATTTTGAATTCTTTAACCAGCAACTCTGTGAGATCTGAAATCTTATATCCTTTACGAATATATTCCCCCTTTTTTGTAGAACCTTACATCGACCAGATCTGAATCCTTGGCAATAACTGTTCTGAACTGAATTTCATTCCCGTAATCTGACAAATAGTAGCTGAAAATACTCTGAAAGGATTTTGCTCAAAACTGAGTCCCTTCTCATCTGATAGGCTCGAATCTGAAATACACCTTCAGAACAAATATAAATGGATCTGTTACCGTAGCCTCTGTATCAAATATGATATCCTCTAATCTGAAGTCCTTAACCCGATAACTGGAATACTTGACCCGATACCTGCAATAACCCGAATACTCAAATCTGAAATACTCTGATCTGAGTTTACAATCTGAATACTGGGTAACGCCCCAAAATCCATAGGATTACATATATGAATCTTGTTTATTTTCATTGGGTCAAAATGACAATTTAATTGTTGGAAAAAGCTGATTTCATTGATTTCAGAAAAATGAGAAGCGACGCAGCTGGTTTCAGCAGATGATTCCAAGGGCGACACATGAGCGAGTTTTTAACTTGGTTGGAAAATGATTTTAAGGAAGACAAATGATTTCTTTTCAAAAGGGTTTGGTGTATTAAAAATTAAAACGATGTGAAGGGAATTTTACCAAATTTTATAATTTAATCGAGGTGTGTCATGCTTGAAGAACGCAGCACCTTGCCACTAATCCCTTCCATATAAATACCTGTTTTGAAAGCAAGATTTATTTTAACTTGTATCAGAAAACTCTTTTGTGTTCTTCTAAACATAATTTACAGAGAAGCTTGTTGTGTTGTTCAAGGAGAAGATATCTGCAGCAATTGCCTGTGGTTGTAAGGCTTCGTTTTAAGGCAAGTAAAAGCTGATCCTTTTTTACAACATTTAAAGCATATATTGATTTTATTCACTTTTATGGATCTGCTTGCCTGTATGTTTAGGATATGTTGAAGTTCATGTTTAAAATTATTTACGCATGTTCAAGGAAAGAAAGATTGGGTTCAAAATGATGTTTTACTGCTTCCAAGTTTTTCCAGAAAGTTATTGATGTTTTAAAATACTGGAGAGTTCGAGTTTGATTCAAGTAAGTTCATGAATGTTCTTCCTTCTGGTGAATGGTAACATTTGAATTTGACGCTATGTAATCGGATGTTCTTAATCGAATGAGTATAATGTCTGGTTTGATAGACAACAGCTGATAGCGTAGCTGACGTTTGATGTTGCAACACCAAGTTTGTAATCAGCAGTTGCAATTGTTTAGTATTCAGCAGTTGCATTGATTCACGTTTCAGTAGTTATATTGTTCGTATTCAGCTGTTGGCAGATGTTGCACCAACAGTATTCAGCAGTTGCGATTGATTAGCATTTCAGCAGTTGTGTTAGTAGTGTCCAGCTGTTGCGTTTATTCTTAATCAGTTGTTGCTTTGATTTGCCATCAGCAGTTGCATTAGTTTGCTTCAGTCGTTGGTTCATTCAACGTCTGAAATTATTCATTTAAGTTGCGTTGACTGCTGAGTTGACCAACTATATTCGTTGTTCCCAGAATCAGCTGTTGAGTTCAATAGTATTTCATTGACTGCTGAGTTGACTAAATTGAGTTGCGTTAACATCTGTTACAAGCTAACGACATCGTTTCATTTATCACATCTGTTTCAATGTTAGCAAGTGTTCTTGCAGCTGTTTTACACTAAAAATATTATTTCCCTTATCAAAAGCTGATTCCTTTTAGCGATAACCGTGAACAGTAAAGATCTGTTTGTTACCAAGTACTGTTCCATTTTATCACGTCTGATTTCATTTCAGCGATAAGTTCCCAATAGTCGAATTCAATACTCAGTAAAGTTTTAAAATGTAAGCAAGTTTTTATATGAAGGAACCCGATGATTTTTAAAGAGAATTTCAAAGAAAAGATGAGAGTTAAAGGAACAAAAATTTATTTTAAGGATTTATGGCATAGATAACAGACGGACACCAAGAAGAAGGGTGAGTACGTCCAGATGTCGGCTGCCCTTTCATATGAGCTATATGCTAAAACTGATATCAGAAGTCATTTTGATCAAAGTGCAACACGGACCTAAGGAGAGCTTCTAAGCCATAAATCAAAAGAAAATGATGATGATGAGATCTGGGCTATTATCCCCATCCCCAAGTTTATGAAAGAAAGAAATGTTTAAGAAATGTTTACGAATGAATGTTTAAGTATTGATGTTCCTTTAACTCAGTAATGTATGATCAGATGTCTGCCTGCGGTAAATGAAATTGTTATTACTCAGATTTTACTTGTTACTCAGATTTTACTTGTTGAGCCCCTAGGCTCATTACTTTAAAATGGTGCAGATACGACAGCTGAGGAGCGAATGGGAGGTGAATCCTGAAACAGCTGCTGGGTGGTGTTGTGTTTATCGACGACCAGCATTTTCCGTGTCATAGCTGATGTAGTCTTTCATTTTTAGACGTCTGTATTAAATCAGTTACAACAATAGTAATTCAGGTAGAATGACAGCTGTTGTAAAACCGCAATTGCAATATGTAATAGAATCTATTTTCCGTAAATATTCAGTAATTGGCGCCGCTTATGTACTTGCCTGTCAGCTTGTGTTTGTGTTTCATTATTTTTATAAGTTATAAGGAATACAGCTTATAACAAATTGTTTTTCAACCCTTCATTTTATTCTAAAATATTATTTCACCCCAATTTCGTGACCCCGTGGGTTTGGGCGTCACAACATGGTATAAGAGCAATGATCCTGAGATAAACACACGCACCGACAGCTGAATCAGAGTTCATCGGCCGTTCCTCTAAGTTGTGAGTTTATTTTCAGAGCATTGTCTTTAATATTTTTAGCATGCTCTGATAATTATATGTGGTGGATTACGGGCTATAGATTATAAGATGTCAGGAAGAGGAAGAGGTAGAAGAGGTATTCCAGTAGAAGAAACTAACACTGATAGTAATGCTAGTATTGCTCAACTCTTGCGACTGCTGGTAGAACAAACTGGTAGGGGTAACGGGCAATCATCTAGTAGCCGAGGACCCAGTAATGATGATTCTCAAGAGAAGTTCAGACGAAAAAAGCCAAAGGAATTCAGTGGCACTACTGATTCATTAGTTGCTGAAAGCTGGATCAAATCGATGGAGGTTATCTTTGAATACCTCCAGATGTCTGATTTAGATAGGCCTAGGTGCGCTATCTACATGTTGAGAGAGGATGCCATGATTTGGTGGGAAGGATCCAAATATCAATGGATTTGACAAATCTAACTTGGGCAGATTTTAAACAAGTGTTCTTTGAACAATACTTCACAACAGATAAGAGGTCTGAATTGAAAAGGGAATTTTTACCCTGAAACAGGGGAGCTTGACTGTGCACGAATATGTGCGGAAGTTTGAAAGAGGGTGCTATTTTGTACCTCTGATAGGAAATGACCCAGAAGAGAAGCTGAGTCATTTTGTAGAAGGAATGAAACCTATGTTCAAAATGAATGTTAGGCTATCTGTGCCAAGGACTTACAGAGAAGCAGTGGATAGAGCCCTGCGTATTGAGAGGGACTGGAAAGATGTTGATGAAGAAAGGCAACAGAAGAGACAAGCCTTTCAGCAGAAGGACCAGAGGCCGTTTAAGAAACAAAAAAAGAACCAGCAGAGGCCTCAGGAACAGAAACCTCTACCGATTCAACCCATCAGTTCTGTTAATGCTGGTAACAATAGGCCAGCACGTCCTAAGTGCCAGAAGCATCATCCTAGACAATGCAGACTTGGACAAAATGTCTGCTATAAATGTGGGATGCCAGGGCATATTATGAAATATTGTCCAAAGTCGAAGCAACTGGTAACCAGCAGAGCCTTTGTAATGACAGATGAACAAGCCAACCCAGACTCGACTGTAGTCACAGGTGAGATTATGATCGCTGGATTTCCTTCTCTAGCTTTAATATATTCAGGAGATACTCACTCATTTATAGCTGTTGAGTTTGCTAAGAGATTACCTATCAAGTTTGATCAGGTAGCTGTAGGCTTTTGTGTATCAGTGCCGTCATGAGAAGAATTGATGTCTCACGATGTGTTTCGAAGTTTTGAACTTAGACTTCAAGGGAATTTGATTACTGCTGATTTAATTATGTTACCAATGCCGGAATTTGATATGATTTTGGGAATGGACTGGTTAATCAAATATGGAGTAGTGATAGATTTTAAGCTTCGATCATTAGTGGTTAACCCGCCTAAAGGAGATCGATTTAAGTTTGAAGCCAATCATGTTTCTAGAATTACTCGAATAATATCAGCTCTTAAGGCTCAACGATGCTTGAGGAAAGGAGGGGTAGGAGTTTTGGCAAGTTTGTCATCCATAACAGCCGTCAGTAAGCCCCAGCTGTCAGAGGTAGAAGTAGTGAATAAGTTCCCTGAAGTTTTTCCCGAAGATATTCAAGGATTACAACCAGACAGGGAATTAGAATTTTCGATTGAGTTAGTTCCAGGAGCTGCTCCAGTGTCTAGACCACCCTACCGATTAGCTCCATCAGAGATGAAGGAATTGAAGGAACAAATACAAGATCTATTAGAAAAAGGATTTGTTAGACCCAGTACTTCACCCTAGGGAGCCCCCATTTTATTTGTTAAGAAAAAGGATGGAATTTTGAGGCTATGTATAGATTACCGAGAGTTAAACAAACTGACCATTAAGAATAAGTATCCACTTCCTAGGATAGAAGATCTGTTTGACCAGCTGAAAGGGTCCATAGTCTTTTCTAAGATCGAATTGAGGTCTGGATACCACCAGTTAAAGATTAAGGCATCAGATGTCTACAAGACAGCCTTAGAACTCGGTATGGTCACTATGAATTAGTTATGCCTTTTTGGCTTACGAATGCTCCATCAGCTTTCATGGATTTAATGAATAGAGTTTTCCAACAATTTTTGGACCAATTCATAGTAGTATTCATTGATGACATTTTAGTATATTCTAAGACCAGATGTCAGCATGTTCAACATTTAAGAACAATTCTTCAGATTTTGAAAGATAAGCAGTTGTTTGTTAAATTTAGCAAATGTGACTTCTGGTTAGATAAAGTGGCGTTCTTAGGCCATATTATTTCTAAGGATGAAATAGAAGTGACCCAGCTAAAGTAGAAGCTGTTCGCGACTGGCCAATACCAAAGTCAGTTTCGGAAATAAGGAGTTTCTTGGGTTTAGCCGGATATTATAGGCGATTTATATTAAAGGATTCTCCAAGACAGCTGTTCCCTTGACTACGTTAACGAGGAAACAGGTTGAAGTATAACTGGACAGCTGTATGTCAAAACAGCTTTGACAAACTGAAACAAGCATTGATAGAAGCACCTGTGTTAACCATGCCATTTGATCAAGGAAAATTCATGATTTACACAGATGCGTCTAAGATGGGATTAGGTGTTGTACTGATGCAGGACCGCAAAGTAATTTCATACGCATATAGACAGCTGAAAGATCACGAGAAGAACTATCCTACACATGATTTGGAACTGGCAGCTGTTGTCTTTGCCCTTAAGATATGGAGGTATTATCTCTATGGGGAGAAGTGTGAAATATTTACTGATCATAAGAGTTTGAAATACTTCTTTAACCAAAAAGAACTAAATATGAGGCAGAGGCGATGGTTGGAACTGGTTAAAGATTACGACTGTACGATCAGCTATCACCCAGGAAAAGCTAATGTGGTAGCTGATGCTCTAAGCAGGAAGTCTGTTGAATTAGCTCAGTTGATTGTCCAGAGACCATTGGAAGCTGACATTGAAAAGTTTGAACTAGAAATAGTGCCCAGCGATAGCATTATGGTTTTGGCAGATCTCTCTATAAGGTCAAATCTGATAGATCAGATTCGTGAGGGACAACCAAGAGATGAACAACTCCAGAAGTGGGTCAAGCAAGATAGAGAAAGAGGCAGTAGCCTCTAGTTTTTAGAAGATGGAGTATTCAGATATCTGGGAAGGATTTGGGTGCTTCAAGTAGACACTTTGAGATCAGATATCTTGGCAGAAGCCCATACAGCTCCATATTCAGTACACCCCGGAAGTACCAAAATGTATAAGGACCTCCAGAAGCTGTATTGGTGGCCAGGAATGAAACGAGATATTGCTAGATATGTATCAGAATGTTTAACTTGCCAACTGGTGAAGGCTGGACATCAAAGGCCGGCTGGATTGTTGAAGCCACTGCCTATTCCAGAATGGAAATGGGAGTGTATAGAGATGGATTTTGTAACTGGTTTACCAAAGACTGCGCAAGGATATAACTCCATTTGGGTTATAATAGATAGACTCACTAAGTCTGCTCACTTCTTATCAGTCAAGACAACATATGATGTGAGCAGATATGCAGATTTATATGTGAAGGAAATAGTGAGGCTACATGGTATTCTGATTTCTATTGTATCGGATAGGGATCCGAAGTTCACATAAGCTTTTTGGAAGAGTTTGCATAGAGCTATGGGTACAAAACTGACCTTTAGCACGGCGTTTCACCCTCAGACAGATGGGCAATCTGAAAGGGTGATTCAAATTTTAGAAGACTTGCTCAGAGCATGTATTGTGGATTTTTCAGAAAGTTGGGATCTGAAGTTACCATTAGTAAAGTTCGCCTACAATAACAGTTTCCAGGCTTCCATTCAGATGGCTCCATATGAAGCACTCTATGGTCGAAAATATAGAACACCCCTTCACTGGGATGAAGTTGGTGAGAGAGCTGGTTTAGGACCAGACGTAGTGGAGCAAACAGCAGCAGCTGTTAGAAAAATACGAGAAAGAATGAAAGCTGCCAAAGTCGGCAGAATAATTATGCAGATAATAGGAGAAGGGAACTAAATTTTGAAGTAGGTGATCATGTATTTTTGAGAATTGCTCCAATTAAAGGAGTAATGCGTTTTGGTTAGAAAGGAAAATTGAGTCCAAGATATATTGGACCATATGAGATCCTAGAAAAGATAGGAAGGCTCGCATATCGTTTAGCACTGCCACCGCAGATGTCAGCAGTACATAGTATTTTTCATGTTTCAGCCTTGAGGAAATACATTCCTAACCCTTCGCATGTGCTAAGTCATGAACCAATCCAATTAGCACCAGATTTAAGTTATGAAGAAAGACCAAAAATAATTCTCCTTCAAGAAATTAGAAAGCTAAGAAACCGTAGTATTCATATGGTTAAGATACAATGGTATAAGCAATCTGAGCGAGAAGCAACATGGGAGATAGAAGCTGATATGCTTAACCTTTACCCATATCTGTTTGGTAAGTAAATTTCGAGGACGAAATTTCAATAAGGAGGTTAGAGTTGTAACGCCCCAAAATCCATAGGATTACATATATGAATCTTGTTTATTTTCATTGGGTCAAAATGACAATTTAATTGTTGGAAAAAGCTGATTTCAATGATTTCAGAAAATGAGAAGCGACGCAGCTGGTTTCAGCAGATGACTCCAAGGGCGACACATGGCGGGTTTTTAACTTGGTTGGAAAATGATTTTAAGGAGGACAAATGATTTCTTTTGAAAAGGATTTGGTTTATTACAAATTAAAATGATGTGAAGGGAATATTACCAAATTTTATAATTTAATCGAGGTGTGTCATGATTGAAGAACGCAGCACCTTGCCACTAATCCCTTCCATATGAATACCTGTTTTGAAAGCAAAGTTTATTTTCATTTGTATCAGAAAACTCTTTTGTGTTCTTCTAAACATAATTTACAGAGAAGCTTGTTGTGTTGTTCAAGGAGAAGATTTCTGCAGGAATCGACTGTGGTTGTAAGGCTTCGTTTTAAGGCAAGTAAAAGCTGATCATTTGCTACACCATTTAAAGCATATATTGATTTTATTCATTTTATGGATCTGCTTGCCTGTATGTTTAAGATATGTTTAAGTTCATGTTTAAAATGATTTACGCATGTTCAAGGAAGAAGCTTGTTGTGTTGTTCAAGGAGAAGATTTCTGCAGGAATCGACTGTGGTTGTAAGGCTTCGTTTTAAGGCAAGTAAAAGCTGATCATTTGCTACACCATTTAAAGCATATATTGATTTTATTCATTTTATGGATCTGCTTGCCTGTATGTTTAAGATATGTTTAAGTTCATGTTTAAAATGATTTACGCATGTTCAAGGAAAGAAAGATTGGGTTCAAAATGGTGTTTTACTGCTTCCAAGTTTTTCCAGAAAGTTATTGATGTTTTAAAATACTGGGGAGTTCGAGTTTGATTCAAGTAAGTTCATAAATGTTCTTCCTTCTGGTGAATGGTAACATTTGAATTTGACGCTATGTAATCGGATGTTGTTAATCGAATCAGTATAAAGTCTGGTTTGATAGACAACAGCTGATAGCGTAGCTGACGTTTGATGTTGCAACACCACGTTTGTAATCAGCAGTTGCAATTGTTTAGTATTCAGCAGTTGCATTGATTCGCATTTAAGTGGTTATATTGTTCGTATTCAGCTGTTGGCAGATGTTGCACCAACAGTATTCAGCAGTTTCAATTGATTAGCGTTTCAGCAGTTGTGTTAGTTGTGTCCAGCTTTTACGTTTATTCTTAATCAGTTGTTGCTTTGATTTGCCATCAGCTGTTGCATTAGTTTGGTTCAGTCGTTGGTTCATTCAACGTCTGAAATTATTCATTTAAGTTGAATTGACTGCTGAGTTGACCAACTACATTCGTTGTTCCCAGAATCAGCTGTTGAGTTCAATAGTATTTCATTGACTGCTGAGTTGACTAAATTGAGTTGCGTTAACATCTGTTACAAGCTAACAACATCGTTTCATTTATCACATCTGTTTCAATGTTAGCAAGTGTTCTTGCAGCTGTTTTACGCTAACGATATTCTTTTCGTTATCAAAATCTGATTCCTTTTAGCGATAACCGTGAACAGTAAAGATCTGTTTTGTTACCAAGTACTGTTCCATTTTATCACGTCTGATTTCATTTCAGCGATAAGTTCTCAAAAGTCGAATTCGATACTCAGTAAAGTTTTAAAATGTAAGCAAGTTTTTAAATGAAGGAACCCGATGATGTTTAAAGAGAATTTCAAAGAAAAGATGAGGGAAAGAAACAAAAGTTTATTTTAAGAATTTATGGCATAGATAACATACGGTCACCAAGAAGAAGGGTGAGTAGTCGTCCTGATGTCGGCTGCCATTTCATATGAGCTATATGCTAAAATTGATATCAGAAGTCATTTTGATGAAAGTCAACACGGACCTAAAGAGAGATTCTAAGCCATAAATCAAAAGAAAATGATGATGATGAGATCTGGGCTATTATCCCAATCTCCAAGTTTATGAAAGAAAGAAATGTTTACGAATGAATGTTTAAGTATTGATGTTCCTTTAACTCAGTAATGTATGATCAGATGTCTGCCTGCGGTAAATGAAATTGTTAGTACTCAGATTTTACTTGCTGAGCCCCTAGGCTCATTAACTTTTAAAATGGTGTAGGTACGATAGCTGAGGAGCGAATGGGAGGTGAATCCTGAAACAGCTGCTGGGTGGTGTTGTGTTTATCGATGACTGGCGTTTTCCGTGTCATAGCTGATGTAGTCATTCATTTTTAGATGTCTGTATTAAATCAGTTACAACAGTAGTAATTCAGGTAGAATGACAGCTGTTGTAAAACGCAATTGCAATATATAATAGAATCTGTTTTCCGTAAATATTCAGTAGTTGGCGCCGCTTATGTACTTGCCTGTCAGCTTGTGTTTGTGTTTCATTATTTCTCTACGTTATAAGGAATACAGATTATAACAAATTGTCTTTCAGCCTTTCATTTTATTCTAAAATTTTATTTCACCCCAATTTCGTGACCCCGTGGGTTTGGGCGTCACATACTGAGATCTGCAATTTCCCGTTGAATATTCTTTGCTCTTCTCTGATCTGATAACTTATCCTGTTAGCTCAAATCTGATAAATGATTTTCCCGAATACTATCAGTCCAGATCTGAAATACTTCCTTCTCTTCTGCGAATACTTAACATTCAGATCTTAGTCTTAATTTCAGTTCTTGGCCTTATTTTTGTTGTCACCAAAACCTATAAATTTTATCTTAACAATGCGAGTTTAAAAGCTTAGCCCGTAAATGTATATTTAATCATTTCCTTTAAAACATTTCGTACATAGAATACAACATATAAGATTAAATATACATTCACAGACTTCTACAGTTTCTACTTCGATCAATGACTGGTTCAGGAGCCTGACTCACTACTTCTAGACTTACATCAACATTGACTTAGCCCAAGACTTAAGAGTTCCTCTTTAAAATTCCTAACACCATCCAATTTTGACTACTTTCAAACTCAATTTTGACTTTAAAATAAAAAGACTAATTTTGACTAATTTCAAAATAATTTTGACTTAAAATCAATTTAATCAATTGTGACTTTTAAAAAAAAGGATAACTTAATCAATTTTGACTCAAATGATCAATTTTTTTGACCAAATTAAATTCAATAACCAATTTTGACCGAATTAAAAAATCCAAAGACTCCAATTTGACTTAAAAGATTAAAATAAACATCAAATCCAATAAAATTAAAAGTTTGACTCAATTTAAAACATTTGATCAATTTCTTTAAAATTGGACCTTCATCTTTAAAATTAAAATAACCGGTAATTAAAATAACTTAGACATATTTAAAATATTTGAAAACATCTTAAAATATGCTTAAAACATCAAATAAAGTCATACATGAATTTTGGCAAACTCTAAGACTCGAAATCTTAATTTTCACAAAAATGACCCGACGAGGCTCATTTCGAGCGACAAAAACGGTAAAAATCATTACAAATCCAATTTTTAACCAAATCACTCTATGTTTTGACCCACATAACCCTAACTCAATATAATAGTCACCAGAACAAAATTAAATCCAAAACCAGTTCAGTACATGACCAACCTAACGCCTGCAAACCCACTGCCCATGCGCAGACTTCAATCAGGACACGTGCTAGCCATAAAATTCATAACTAATTCATTCCTTGACCAAATTGCTTCCTATTTGAACCTACGTGACCCTAACTCAATGAGCTATCCCAAAAATCAACCTTGACCACACAAACCATATAGAACAACTTTCCTGACCCCAACAACTCTACTATCATGCACAGAAGACAAGTCAGGACACGTGCTGATCATAAAATTCGTAACTAATTCATTCCTTGACCATATGGATTCTGGTTTGGACCTACGTGATCCTAACTTGATGGAATAACTATCTGGACCACCCTTGGACCTAAACCTAGCCCCATGAATCACCCATGGCCGAATCTTCACGAGAAAAGAATCAAATACATTTTGAAAACTATGAAACATGAATGGATCTCAAACGTTATGCATAGATATAAAAAAATCACATACAATTCATGCATTAAAGATTAAAAAAAGTTTAATATGGCTTAAATAGTGAGAAAAGAAATCGATATTACATGCCTGGTTTGGAGAGAATAGAGATCTGCGAGTTACCGACGTGTGGGACGCGAGATCGGGGCACGACCGCCTTTGAACCACCAAGATCTGAAATTTCGATGGGGAGTGTTCTTGAGAGGGGGGGGGGATGGATATCTTGAGAGTGGAGGCTAGGGTTGAACAAATTTTTGAGTTATGAAATAATGATGGTGACCAAATTAACACTTAATGTTTAATTAAGAAAAGAAAAGGGATTTTTACATGCTTACCCCTCACTTAAGTCTCCAAGATAATTAAAACTCTAATACAAGCTTTTAAAACTTCTAATTTTCGAAATAAAGGCCCTCTAAAATTTAAAACACATTAAAATCCATTAAAACAGCCCGTATAGGCGAAAAACGGGTTCCCCTCCAAAATAATCATAAAAACCCCAATTTCAGAAATTGTTGGTTTAAAAATAATGAATTTATCTTAAAAATCTAATCACTTAGAAAAATCTCTCAAATTATTTTCATCTCGATCGTCCCTAGTCTTGTCCACGCGTCCGTAAACTCAAACAGGCTGAAAAACAAGACATACATACCATGCAACATAAAATCATAATTAAATCACCTAAAATGGCATGTAATAATCTAAAATTATTTTTCCCCTAGTCATGCACTAATTTCTACGTAGTCAGGAATTTCTAGGCATTACAACTCTCCCCCTCTTATAGGAATTTCGTCCTCGAAATTAATTACGTACCAAATAACTCCGGGTAGCGCATCTACATATCGGCCTCAGTCTCCCAGGTAGCTTCATCCTCCGAGTGATTCTGCCACCGGACTTTGACCATCGGAATACTCCGCGCTCTCAGCATGCGCTCCTCCCGAGCTAGAATCTGCACTGGTCACTCCTCAAATGATAGGTCTGGCTCTAACTGGAGCGGCTCAAAATCCTAAACGTGTGACGGATTCGGAACATACTTCCACAACATCGAGATGTGGAACACATTATGGATCGCTGACAAACTGGATGGTAAAGCTACGCGATACGCCAGAGTACCAACCCTCTCCAAAGTCTCGAATGACCCAATAAACCTCAGGCTGAGCTTGCCTCTCCGGCCAAAGCGCATCACGCCCTTCATGGGCGATATCATCACAAACACATGATCTCCGACAGCTAACTCCAGATCTCTTCGTCTCTGATCGGCATAACTTTTCTAACGACTCTGGGCTGTCCTCATCCGATCCTGAATCCTCTTCACAATATCTGTTGTCTGCTGCAACTCCGGCCCAGTCAACACTCTCTCTCCAACCTCGTTCCAGTGCACGGGAGATCTGCATCTCCTCCCGTACAGAGCCTCATACGGAGTCATCCCAATCGATGCCTGAAAGCTATTGTTGTACGTGAACTCTACCAGCGGCAATCTCGAGTCCCACGTACCCTGGAAATCAATCACACAGGCTCTGAGTAAATCCTCTAGTATCTGGATGACCGTCTTTGACTGACCATCTGTCTGCGGATGAAATACAGTGCTGAACGCCAATCTAGTCCCCAAAGCGGCATGTACACTCCTCCAGAACACAGACGTAAATATGGTGTCTCTGTCAGACACAATAAAGACTGGTATGCCATGGAGTCTGACAACCTCTCTGATGTAGAGCTCTGCGTACTGTGTCAGGGTGAAAGTAGTCTTCACCGGTAAAAAATGCGCTAAATTGGTGAGTCTGTCCACAATCACCCATTTCGCCGTGAACCCTCTGGAACTCCTGGGCAATCCAACCACGAAATATATCGTAATATGCTCCCACTTCCACTCGGGAATACGGAGTGGCTGCAACAATCCTGCCGATCGCTGATGCTCCGCCTTGACCTGCTGACAAGTCAAGCACTCAGACACGAATCTCCCAATATCCTTCTTCATCCCCGGCCACCAATACAACGTCTGCAAATCTCTGTACATCTTCGTACTCCCTGGATGGATGGAGTACATCGATGCATGAGCCTCAGATAAGATCTCGGCTCTCAACTGTCCAGTACTCAGTACCCACATACGGCCTCTGAAACGGACTATCCCATCCTCAATTGTGCACAGACCTGGTCCTTGTTGGAATAGCGGTGGCGGATCCGGATCCCACTTCTCGGGGAGCAGCGGAAAACAAAAATTGCCCGGAAAGTGTTCAATACATTCAAAGAAATCTACAAACATACATAGGGTGTTTGTAGATAGTTACCTTGCTGGCGTCTAGGCGCCTGGCTCCGACCAGTTTCACGAGGAAACCGGCACTTCAAACTGTAGGCGGCGGTAGATCCTCCAATCAGGTCCATGACCGGATTAAATCTTCCTCCACTCAGCCTGCACTAGAAAGCTGATGGATTTTGCATGGACGGAAACACCTCTTCACGATGGCCGGAACAAGTCCGACGAAGGGCGGCGGCGCGTGGCAAGAGGCGCGGCCGAGAGGTAGAGGGGAGGTGTGGGAGCGGCGGCCTTGTGCTTTAGAGACTAGGGTTAGTTGTTGTATATTGAGTGAATTAAGCCCTAATCACAGATTAGTATATATTAAATATACATGGGCTTGAACCGGCCCATTGGACTTGAGTCAGGCCCAAGTCCATATGAACATTCGGTTCATTTAAATCACTGTGGTTTCATCAGAACTCCGATCGACGATCAGATCGGACCGATCGATTCAGTTTCCAAAACTAATATTATGATGCGAAAAACAATTTTTCAGATACCTAGTCCAAAATGACAGTTTCGCGCCTCAACAGCGGGAAATCGTAATTTGACCCCTGTTGACTTTTAGGAAGTCGCACTCCCTAAAATCCTCCTCCTATGCTCAACACATTGAGCTCAGTTTCCATGCGGGAATCATGAGTCCAGTACTGGTGTGACCCTCAATAGTTCAGGTATACAGCTAGCCGTGGGCCCGCAACCATTTCGGCTCCGAAATCACGATTTCGGACTTGCCCAACGGATCATGGTAAAGCGCCTAGCAACATCGCGCCATGATACCCTAGGTATCACTGATAGTGCCTGCAAGAACCAGTTGGTCGTGGTTAGCGTACAGTACGGTCCTTTCAACACATATATCCCGATCAGATCAACGACCATTGGTAAATCGAGAGTCGCTAGAGATCCGATAGCTATGCATACATCTTGGAGATCGAATAGTGACATCGCGAGTATAACTTGGTAAACCCATTTACCTAAAACACTTCTAGTACTCTAGACAGAGATTTAGACACTATTATCCCCTCAGATAGCATAGGATATCCACGCATGAGAGCGAGCGGTGAATCCTCGACAACAAAGCATCGACTCCTACATGCATCGGGACCTCACCCAATCCCGCCGCCTAATGACCCCAAGTGAGTCGGAAAACGGGTCAAAGTGAGACGCCTATCATGTAGTGTCTCAATGAAGTTTCGAGTCGTGAGGACTAATCAGTACAACCAAGACCTCGAACTTATCCACTCGACAAATGGTAACCACTTGTAAAGTTCGAAAGAGGGTAGTTCGATAGATCACCAGGTCACTATCCATCTGCATGCTCAGAACATCACAATGTTCCCTACCAATGAAACATGGTACTTTGCATAGCAGATGCTAGTCTCAAGCTCGGGCGGCCTTATCCTCATTTTTGACGGCCCAATCGACTAGGAACAAGTTCAGAATACACAGTGACTATTAGATGTGTTTCATGATAGCCGTCATACCCACTATCACATCTAACATACACTATGGTGCATTCTAGGTCTTTATCCAACACAATTGTTAACATTATAATCATAATGAAAATAAAGAACGCCATAAACAAAATGCGAATATCATATATAAAGATCGTTTCATACAAGAGTCTATAAAACCCACATGCCACAAGTTGGCTAGTTGGGCATCTACTCTAACAATCTCCCACTTGTCCTATAGCCAACTACTCATCAGACGCAGTCCCATTGTTTCAAACAACGGTCCTGGCAAGGGCTTCGTAAGTGGATCAGCAACGTTGTCCGTAGAGGCGACTCTCTCAACTGCTATGTCACCTCTAGCCACAATATCCCGGATTATGTGGTATTTCCTCAGTATATGTTTGGATCTTTGGTGAGACCTAGGCTCCTTTGCTTGCGCAACGGCACCCGTGTTGTCGTAGTACACCGGGACTGGACCAACTCCATCAGGGATGACGCCCAACTCTTGGACGAAATTCCTTATCC
>KQ986784.1:216372-248057 GCA_001598015.1 Dorcoceras hygrometricum
ACATTGTTCAACAACATTACCGCCGTTTCGAGCGCATAGCCTCAAAACGAGGTAGGAAGCTCAGTGAAGCTCATCATAGATCGAACCATGTCCATCAAAGTTCGATTACGACGCTCCGCTACACCATTGAGCTGTGGTGTGGCCGGAGGGGTCCACTGTGCGAGAATCCCATTCTCTTTCAGATAGTCTTGAAACTCGGCACTCAAATATTCACCACCTCGATCGGATCGAAGTGCTTTAATACTTTTTCCTAATTGATTTTCTACTTCAGCCTTGAATTCTTTGAACCTTTCAAAGGATTCAGACTTGTGCTTCTTTAAGTACAAGTACCCATACCTAGAGTAATCGTCGGTAAAGGTGATGAAGTATGTGTGACCGTATTTAGTACCAATACTAAATGGACCACACACATCAGTATGGATCAAATCCAATAGGCCTTGAGCATGCTCACCCTTGCCCTTCAAGGGTTGCTTAGTCATCTTTCCTTTGAGACAGGACTCACAAGTCGGTAGGGAGTTAATGTCTGGCAGATCAAACATGTCACTCCTAACTAACTTGTTCATCCTACTTAGAGAAATATGACCTAGCCTAGCGTGCCAAAGTTGTGCTGGGTTTAAGTTATCGTATTTACTTTTAATCGTTGTTGTATGTGTTACAACATCGCGAGTTGGAACGTCCTTTAATTTTAAGGTGTATAAATCGTTTTCGCGTTCCCCAATTCCAATTAAACATTCATTCTTGTAAATATTGCAAATCAAATTAGCAAACATACAAGAATATCCATCACTATCAAGCATAGAAACAGAAATAATGTTCTTTATTAATTCGGGAACAAACAAAACGTTTCTCAATAACAACTTAAAATCAGAAGACAGAAATAAATAAACATCTCCTATAGCTACTTCAGCAACTCTTGATCCATTGCCAAGCCTCAAGTGGGTCTCACCCTCTCTAAGACGTCGGCTTCTTGTCATCACCTGCAAATCATTGCAGATATGAGATCCACATCCGGTATCAAGTACCCAAGAAGTCGAATTAAGAAACATATTTATTTCGATATAGAACATACCAGTTTTGAGTATTGAATATTTTGAATGTATGATTTGAAGTTCAGGCCCATTGTATTTCGAAAATTTTTAAGCCCTGATTTTAAGCTTCCGTGATTATGCGCTTATTATGTGTTAATTGTTAGTAATTAGCACGGGGCCTGACAGTTTCATCGAATCTCAGGTTCCAACTTCTCGATGCTTGTTTGAGCCCGTAGATCGATCTCTAAAGTTTGCATACCATATGCTCACTTCCTACAGATGTGAAACCCTCAGGCTGCGTCATATAGATCTCTTCCTTAATGTTTCCATTAAGGAACGCAGTTTTCACATCCATTTGTCATATCTCATAGTCGTACCATGCGGCTATGGCTAGTAAGATTCTAATCGACTTGAACATTGCCACTGGTGAGAAGGTTTCATCATAGTCAACACCTTGCCTTTGAGTGTAACCTTTCGCGACCTGTCGTGCCTTGTAGGTCATTACCTTACCATCAGGCCCAAGTTCCTCTTATATACCCATTTGCACCCAATAGGGACAATTCCTTCGGGAGGGTTAACAAGGGACCAAACTTGGTTCGCATGAATTGAGTCAAACTCAGACTGCATTGCTTCAAGCCACAAATTAGAATCAGCATCGGAAATTGCCTCCTTGAAAGTTCTTGGATCAGATCCAACAACTTGATCACCTTGATCATCTTCAAGGAGAAAAACATATCTCTCAGAAGCCCTAGGGACCCTTTCGGATCTCCTAGGTGCGACCATTTCTGGTACTGGCTCTGTAGGTACGAGAGATTCACTTGGTACTTCAATTGGTTCTCGAACCTCTTCGAGTTCTACTATCTTGCCTTTTCTATCAAGTAGAAAATCCCTTTCCATAAAGGTGGCATTCCTAGAAACAAACACTTTTGTTTCACTTGGATAGTAGAAGTAGTATCCAGTGGAATTCTTTGGATACCCAATGAAGTAACATAAGATGGATCTCGTATCCAGCTTATCTCCCACTGTCTGCTTCACGTAAGCAGGACATCCCCAAATCCTCATGTATGAGTATTTGGGTGGTTTGCCCATCCACATCTCATATGGAGTCTTATCCACTGCCTTGGTGTGGACATTGTTCAACAACATTATCGCCGTTTCGAGCGCATAGCCTCAAAACGAGGTAGGAAGCTCAGTGAAGCTCATCATAGATCGAACCATGTCCATCAAAGTTCGATTATCAAGGCCCGACAGCTTTTCAATGAGCCCAATCATGCGAAACCCATGCTCGCGGACCGAAGTCCCATCGCGCATGCGACTCGTCATAAGCTCCTTGACAGCCGTGAACCTCTCATGTCGAGAGTTCTCCCCGTACAGCTCTTTGAGATGATGAAGTATGTCAGCAGCATACTTCGTCTTCTCAAAACGCCGTTGCATTTCGTTGGACATCGATGCCATCACATAGCATCGAGTTTTAACCTCATCGTCATGCCATTGGTTTAGCGTAATCAGCTCCTCAGGGCTGATATCAGCAGGGGCTTCCTTCGGAGGGCTCTTCTCTATCGTATAAAGAAGTTTCTCCGAAGCCAACACAATGTTGAGGTTTCGAAGCCAGTCTTGGTAGTTCAGACCGGTGAACTTATTGCTATCCAGTATAGCAGCGAATGGGTTTTTGATCGAAGACATTATAAATACAGTTATACTGAAAATAAAACAGACATACATTACTAACTATATATGAAATAACGCTAAGACATAAAACAAGGTCATTTAGTTTTATGAATTACCCTCCCACTATTTTAATGATTTCATCACCCTCTAATGAAATCGAGAAAACATGTTTCTTTAGTGGGTACACGGAGCCCAATCAAGCGATCATGGACCCGAATAATATCAGCCATCAATGACCCCCAAAAGGTAGTTTCCGATTGCAGCCGGTGCAACCTCCAGGTATTCACCTCACATCCAGTAAGGGCCCAATAATATGACGCCGTTTACTATCACGTGTCAAGATTGACCCATCAATGTTGAGTCGTGAAGGACGGTCCCCTTAACGTCCCCAATAATATGAGCCAACGTTAAAGGGAGTTCCTACCGACTCACAACAGTTGTCAATGACGTGGACAGCTTTCCGGCATACATGACCCCCTCAATAATATGAGCCGGGCCATGTATACGGGTAGCATCGACGTACACCCATTGTTGATGGAAGGTAGGGTTAATTTAAACAATTTTAAATACCCTTTCGTTTATCGAATAAACATTTTATCTTGATATAAGTTTTAAATCATATTTAAAACGAGGGATTTTATTTTTGAAAATTTTGGTCTCATGCAATTTTAAATCAAAATTTAAAACATGCGGATTCAACATATATATCAAATATATAATTAACTTTGGGATGATCGATCGCGAGAGATATGCGGTCCGTGGTTTCCAATCACGGACCTGGGTCCAATCCTAGGTGAAATGCAATATGCAATGCAATCCTATTACAATTGCTTCCGGTTTTACAGATCTTCGGTCTTCAATATCCGATCGTCATCGGCCCACCATCTTCAAATGTCCTCCCACTAAGTCTAGTAATTTACAATTAAATTCCATGACACATAAGTGATACATTTTACAAGGGGTGAGAACGTGCCACAAACAGAACCACTATATAAAATGATAATCAATAATATTAAAACCGAAATCGCAAAACCTAAAGCATACACCTAACACATTGGGCACGGCTCTCGATCATCCCAAACATGCAATCAATCTAATTAACTTGCATAAATTAAATAATCAAATTATCTACCACAAAATCATATTTTAATTGTAAAATCGCATTTTATAATAAAATCGCATTTTATCGATAAATCAAATTTTAATCAACAAAATCATATTTTAATTATAAAATCATATTTTCACAATTAAAATCATATTTTGCAATTTTAATTGCATTAAATTGGGCTTAAAACAATTTTAGGCCTAAAAATCTCAAAATTTCAAAATCGACCAAAATCGGCCCGATATCGAATATCGGCCCGTAAACTTCATGGGCTGCCCGGGACAGGCCCGAACAAAACCTAGAAGGAAAAATCAGCCGTCGCAACGCTGCCGGAAATCACGTCGGACGGCGGCCGCACGGCGACAACCGCCGCCACCATATCGCGCGCGGCCGTGACTTGCGCGGCACAGCCGCGCAACGCGATGCGCGAAAAGCGCATCTTCGTGCGCCATCGCTCCAACCACCACACAACCAGTGCGCATGATCAGCGATCAACGGCCGGCCATCATTGGCGCAGCAACTTGCGCACAACAGCAGCCATCGGCCGCGCAACATGCTCGGCCATCGCGCCTACGCGAGTGCCGGCGGCGGCCGGCTGGCCAAAACCAATTTTTTTTTTGTTTTCAATTTCAAATTTCGAGATCTAGATGCAATTCAGGCAACGATGTATTGAAGGATCGAGCCTGTGCTCTGATACCACTGTTGGAATAGCGGTGGCGGATCCGGATCCCACTTCCCGGGGCGCAGCGGAAAACAAAAATTGCCCGGAAAGTGTTCAATACATTCAAAGAAATCTACAAACATACATAGGTGTTCGTAGATAGTTACCTTGCTGGCGTCTAGGCGTCTGGCTCCGACCAGTTTCACGAGAAAACCGGCACTTCAAACCGTAGGCGGCGGTAGATCCTCCAATCAGGTCCACGACCGGATTCAATATTCCACCACTCAGCCTGCACTAGAAAGCTGATGAATTTTGCACGGACGGAAACACCTCTTCACGATGGCCGGAACAAGTCCGACGAAGAGCGGCGGCGCGTGGCCGACTGCGGCGACGCGTGGCAAGAGGCGCGACCGAGAGGTAGAGGGGAGGTGTGGGGGCGGCGGCCTTGTGCTTTAGAGACTATGGTTAGTTGTTGTATATTGAGTGAATTAAGCCTTAATCACACATTAGTATATATTAAATATACATGGGCTTGAACCGGCCCATTGGACTTGGGTCAGGCCCAAGTCCATATGAACATTCGGTTCATTTAAATCACTGCGGTTTCATCATAACTCCGATCGACGATCAGATTTGACAGATCGATTCAGTTTCCAAAACTGAATATTATGATGCGAAAAACAATTTTTCAGATACCTAGTCCAAAATGATAGTTTTTCCCCTCAACAGCGGGAAATCGCAATTTGACCCATGTTGACTTTTAGGAAGTCGCACTCCCTAAAATCCTCCTCCTATGCTCAACACATTGAGCTCAGTTTCTGTGCGGGAATCATGAGTCCAGTACTTGTGTGACCCTCAATGGTTCAGGGATACAGCTAGCCGTGGGCCCGCAACCATTGCGGCTCCGAAATCACGATTTCGGACTTGCCCAACGGATCATGGTAAAGCGCCTAGCAACATCGTGCCATGATCCCCTAGGTATCACTGATAGTGCCTACCAGTTGGTCGTGGTTAGCGTACAGTACGGTCCTTTCAACACATATATTGAGTCGCTAGAGATCCGATAGCTATGCATACATCTTGGAGATCGAATAGTGACATCGTGAGTGTAACTAGGTAAACCCTTTTCCTAAAACACTTCTAGTACTCTGGCCAGAGATTTATACACTATTATCCCCTCAGATAGCATAGGATATCCACGCATGAGAGCGAGCGGTGAATCCTCGACAACGAAGCATCGACTCCTACATGCATCGGGACCTCACCCAATCCCGCCGCCTAATGACCCCAAGTGAGTCGGCAAACGGGTCAAAGTGAGACGCCTATCATGTAGAGTCTCAATGACGTTTCGAGTCGTGAGGACTAATCAGTACAACCAAGACCTCGGACTTATCCACTCGATAAATGGTAACCACTTGGAAAGTCCGAACGAGGGTAGTTCGATAGATCACCAGGTCACTATCCATCTGCATGCTCAGAACATCACAATGTTCCCTACCAATGAAACATGGTACTTTGCATAGCAGATGCAAGTCTCAAGCTCGGGCGGCCTTATCCTCATTTTGACGGCCCAATCACTAGGAACAAGTTCAGAATACACAGTGACTATTAGATGTGTTTCATGATAGCCGTCATACCCACTATCACATCTAACATACACTATGGTGCATTCCAGGTATTTATCCAACATAATTGTTAACATTATAATCATAATGAAAATAAAGAACGCCATAAACAAAATGCGAATATCATATATAAAGATCGTTTCATACAAGAGTCTATAAAATCCACATGCCACAAGTTGGCTAGTTGGGCATCTACTCTAACAGTCCTCTGGTCTCATCTCCCTGTCTCCACTGTGGTAACTGCTCATCGGAGGCCTGCCCATCTCTAATCCTCTCTCGAAGAGTCGGCTGAATAGTGAGTGCTGCTAAACTCGGTGCACAGCCCCCTGAATAGAACTCCAGACCGAATCTCTAAATCTCAGCCTGTAGTGGCCTCTCAGCTGACAAACACGCCACTACTGCAGTCTTCTGGCTCAAAGCGTCTGCCACTACATTAGCTTTACCCAGATGGTAGCTAATGTCACAGTCGTAGTCCTTCACCAACTCTAACCATTTGTGCTGCCTCATGTTCAGCTCCTTCTGGTTGAAGAAGTACTTGAGGCTCTTGTGGTCGGTGAATATCTGACACTTCTCGCCGTACAAGTAGTGTCTCCAAATATTCGGAGCGAACACTACTGCTGCAAGCTCCAAAACGTGCGTCGGATAGTTCTGCTCATAACTCTTCAACTGCCTCTTCTCGCCGTACAAGTAGTGTCTCCAAATATTCAGAGCGAACACTACTGCTGCAAGCTCCAAAACTTGCGTCGGATAGTTCTGCTCATAACTCTTCAACTGCCTCGATGCATAAGCTTTAACCTTGCCTCCCTACATCAGAACTGCACCCAAAACTCTCAGGGAAGCATATGTGTACACTACAAACTCCTCATGATCCACCGGAATAGCTAACACTGGTGCTGAAATGAGGTCCTCCTTCAGCTGATTGAAGATCCTCCGACACTTAGGACTCCACACATACTTCGCATTCTTCTTGGTCAGGGCTATCAAGGGCACTGAAATCAAATAGAAGCCCTTGATAAACTTGCGGTAGTATCCTGCTAACTCCAATAAACTGTGAATCTCAGCTGCATTCTTTGGAATCCCCCAGTTCTGCACTTCCTCCACCTTTGATGGGTCGACTGAAAACCCATCTCTCGACACAATATGCCCCAAGAATGCCACCTGCTCCAGCCAAAACTCTCACTTGTTGAACTTGGCATACAATCTGTGCTCCTTCAACGTCTACAAGGCTGTCTGCAAGTGCTTCCAATGCTACTCCAAGCTCCTCGAATAGACCAGAATGTCGTCGATGAAAACAATGATGAACTGGTCTAAGTACTTTATGAAGACCATGTTCATCAGATCCATGAAAATCGCTGGGGCATTCGTCAGGCCAAGCGGCATCACCAAGAACTCGTAGTGGACGTAACGTGTCCAAAATACAGTTTTGGACACGTCCTACCTATCTAAACTTCAACTGATGGTAGCCAGATCTCAAATCAATTTTCGAGAACACCGAAGCTCCCTACAACCTGATCGAATAAATCCTCTATCCTCGAGAGATGGTACTTATTCTTGACTGTAACCCTGTTCAGCTTCTGGTAGTCAATACACAATCTCATGCTGTCATCCTTCTTCTTCACAAACAATACTTGTCAGGCCTCGTGCACAAACACAGAGTTTAACCACGCAAACATAGCGGAATCGCTTAAAATAGTGGCTAAAGTTTTTGCTTTTGGCCTGACTGAAAGATAACATAATTTAAAATACTACAATACTCAAAATATCCCAGTTAAAATCACACAGTACAATAGTACATCATGTATCTCATACAAGAACAACGGAATACAACTGGATACAACAAAGCACAGGGCACTCCCCGGCTACTAGTATAGATACATATATTCTATACGCTAACTGGGACACTCTAACCACCTCCTGGGACACCTCCAGTTGGGTCAACTCCACGACCAGCTGAGTAACCTGGACAACACACACAAGCAAACAAACACCAGCCCCAGAGGTACATGGGGTCAAACCCCAGTACGGAGAGCAGCATAAAATATCTAATGGAAAGAAACAAGTAATATGCAATTGCTTTGCATGAAGACAAGGCTACAACCGAAAGCAGGGAGCCAAAGGATCTCAACAGCTGCTCAACAAACGAATCAGATCAACTGAACAACAGTGGCCACGGGGTGTGAGAGTATATGGGAGCTACCCACTCTTCTCCACACACGACACCAGATGCAGAACACAGCTCAACCTGTTGTTGCCCAACTCATGAGGTGTGGGAGCTACCCACTCCGCTCATAGTGGCTAACAGATCCAAGCAGGGAGATGAGGTATACGGGAGTTACCCGCTCGTACTCAAAACAAGCATCCTGGTATGCAAGGATCAGATAACAAGGTGCGGCTAAACAAGATCGGAATGCAACTTGAATAATGCGTGTATGCAATGACAGCTTGCAGATAACAATACAATAGAGGAGGCAATAACAACATCGAAGCATACAAAGCAGCAAGCATAATCACCCATGCTCAATCCAAGGCTGTAAAACAAGCTCACATCCGTACCTCAAATCTTCTGAGCTACAATTACTACAACGAATTCCCGAGCAACACAGATCCAAGAACTGGATACGCAACAACGCACAAAGTCTCAGGGACAGTAGCACAGAAACTACAACTGAGAGCTACAAACTCAACCAGCGCTATCTTTTTATTCTAACACAACAGAAGGGTCTAAACAAAGCACAAGGTAGGATCCTAACACTTACCCAACGAGCTACCTGAACGGCAGAAGTAAATTCGACGCTTATGCTAACAGACTAAGGAAGCGAGATGTATTCGCGAACCTCTCCAAGCTTGACGCAAGCTTCCACAAGCTGTACCAAACGAAGCATCTTAGCAAAAGGAGTCAAGCGCTACCACTCTTACTTCAATTGGAGCTGTATACCACCGGCAATCGGATAAAAAGAGCTACGGTGAATAGTAGATAGGGTATCACGACAGGATTCGCTATCGGGAAATATTCTAAGTGTCGAAGCTGAATACTGGGAATCGAAGACCAAGTCATCTTAAATACAATTCAAATCTGCTCAAGTGTGATGAATAGTATCCACCGACAACTTAAGTCTCAAAACTGATTTCCCACTCGGATCTGAATCTCATATCAGATATGACTCTTCGTCAAAACAGATCCTGACTTATCCAAACGACGTCGCACAGAGTCCACTCTTGCATCTGGACATGTCACCCATTACTTGAATCTGAAATGCTAAACACGTCGCATCACAACACTCAGATCCTACTCATATCTGAAGACACGCACAACTCACATCTGAGTCTCCCCCGCTAAGCCAAAACGCTGTCATTCCCACTAATCCAAACAGCGTAGTTTTGCTACCCGCTACAGAAACACACTAGCGTACTCACATCTGCTTAGCGATACCAGATTATAACCTCGAATCTGATCAGCTCTCAAATCTGATCACTGCAACATTCCCACTAATCCAAACAGCGTAGTTTTGCTACCCGCTACAGAAACACACTAGCGTACTCACATCTGCTTAGCGATACCAGATTATAACCTCGAATCTGATCAGCTCTCAAATCTGATCACTGCAACCGAAATTCTCCAACTTCCCATAATTGTTCTAAGTATCAAATCTGACCCAAATACGCTCACGAAGCCTACCTACTCAAAGCTGGTCACCCAGATTTGTTCACGCTCAAATCTGAATCTCATAAAATCCGATTAATTAACTCAATTAATCTTTCTAAACTTTTGGGTCTCACATCTCTCCCCAACTAAAATAGGATTTCGTCCTCAAAATCAAACAACAATTCCAGATCAAGAGTCAAGATAACTGGGAAAACAACCATAACCAAAAATCTACCGGGAAACAACAGAAATAAACTAGCTACTGGAATCTGATACCATGTTTACTCAAACAGATGCGGCCACTCACGCTGCATCTTCTCCTCCAGTTCCCACGTAGCTTCTTCTCTACCATGTTTGCTCCACTGGACCATCACCAAAGGAATGGTCTTGTTACTCAGCAGCTTCTCCTTCCTATCTAGGATCTGCAAGGGGTATTCCACATAACTCAAAGTTATATCTAGCTCCACTTCGTCAGGTCTCAACACATGCGAAGGATCTGGTTTTGGGGGATCCGGATCACGCCCCCCGGCGAGGCAGCGGAAGAACAAAAATTACATGTGCCGGGAGACGATCAATACGATGAACAATTCAAATATATGACATTCATAGGGTGTTTAATAGGAATACCTTGTTGGCACTTGTGCCTGGCTCCAACCGGAATTACAATAACGCCGGCTCTTCACGGTAGATTGCGGTAGATAACGCCAATCAGGTCCACGACCGGAGGCGGGAGTCCTTCGTCAGCCTGCACTAGAAGGCCTGACGAGATCTGCTCGGACGGATTCTCCTCGTCGAATTGGCCGGAACGAATTCCAGCGACTCGAGGCGGCGGCGGCGGCGGCTTTGTGAGAGAGGAGGGGCGGCTACTTAGCACTTAGGTTTAGGGTTTGTTGCAAGTTAATTGTGTTATGAAGTCTCCTAAGTCTAATTAAATAGACTAAGTGGTAGGCTTGGACCGGCCCAACGGGCCCGGGTCCAACGGGTGAACATTCGGTTCATCCCCACCACTGTGACTTCATCGTAACTCCGATCGCCGATCAGATCGGACCGATCGACTCAGTTTACAAAACTGAATACTATGATCTGAAGAACCATTTTTCAGAACCCCAGTGCAAAATGACCGTTTTGCCCCTCAATGTCGGGAAATCTCGATTTGACCCGAGTTGACTTTTAGGAAGTCGCACTCCCTAAAATCCTCTTCTCGTGCTCAACACATTGAGCTGAGTATCCGTGCGGGAATCTCGAATCCAGTACTTGTGTGACCCTCAATGGTTCAGGGATACAGCTAGCCGTGGGCTCACAACCATTGCGGCTCCGGAATCACAATTCTGGACTTGCCCATCGGATCATGGTAAAGCGTCTAGCAACATCGCCCCATGATCCCCTAGGTATCACTGATAGTGCCTGCAAGAACCAGTTGGTCGTGGTTAGCGTACAGTACGGTCCTTTCAATCCATATATCCCAATCAGATCAACGACCATTGGTAAATCGAGAGTCGCTATAGATCCGATAGCTATGCATACATCTTGGAGATCTAATAGTGACATCGCGAGTGTAACTAGGTAAACACATTTACCTAAAATACTTCTAGTACTCTGGCAGAGATTTATACACTATTATCCCCTCATATAGCATAGGATATCCACGCATGTCTGCGAGCGGTGAATCCTCGACAACGATGCATCGACACCTACATGCATCGGGGTCTCACCCAATCCCGACGCCTTATGACCCCAAGTGAGTCGGCAAACGGGTCAAAGTGAGGTGCCTATCATGTAGAGTCTCAATGACGTTTCGAGTCGTGAGGACTAATCAGTACAACCAAGACCTCGGACTTATCCACTCGACAAATGGTAACCACTTGGAAAGTCCGAACGAGGGTAGTTCGATAGATCACCAGGTCACTATCTATCTGCATGCTCAGAACATCACAATGTTCCCTATCAATAAAACATGGTACTTTGCATCGCAGATACTAGTCTCGAACTCGGGCGGCCTTATCCTCATTTTGACGGCCCAATCGACTAGGAACATGTTCAGAATACACAGTGACTATTAGATGTGTTTCATGATAGCCGTCATACCCACTATCACATCTAACATACACTTGAGTGCATTCTAGGTCTTTACTCAACGCAGTTGTAAATCATTATACACACAATGAAAGTAAAGAATGCCATATGGATAAATGCGAATATCATATATAAAGATTGTCATATACAAGAGTCTATAAACCCACCCGCCACAAGTTGGCTAGTTGGGCATCTACTCTAACAATCTCCCACTTGCCCTAAAGCCAAATACTCATCAGACGCAGTCCCATTGTTTCGTGATGTTTTTCAAACAAGGGTCCTGGCAAGGGCTTCGTAAGTGGATCAGCAACGTTGTCAGCAGAGGCGACTCTCTCAACTAGACGCAGTCGTTTCGTGATGTTTTTCAAACAAGGGTCCTGGCAAGGGCTTCGTAAGTGGATCAGCAACGTTGTCAGCAGAGGCGACTCTACTCTAACCCCACTTGCCCTAAAGCCAAATACTCATCAGACGCAGTCCCATTGTTTCGTGATGTTTTTCAAACAAGGGTCCTGGCAAGGCAAGGGTCCGATTACGACGCTCCGCCACACCATTGAGCTATGGTGAGGCCGGAGGGGTCCACTGCGAGAGAATCCCATTCTCTTTCAGATAGTCTTGAAACTCAGCACTTAAGTATTCACCACCTCGATCAGATCAAAGTGCTTTAATACTTTTGCCTAATTGATTTTCTACTTCAGCCTTGAATTCCTTGAACCTTTCAAAGGATTCAGACTTGTACTTCATCAAGTACAAGTACCCGTACCTCGAGTAATCATCGATAAAGGTGATGAAGTATGTGTGACCGTATTTAGTACCAGTACTAAACGGGCCACACACATCAGTATGGATCAAATCCAATAGGCCTTGGGCACGCTCACCCTTGCCCTTGAAGGGTTGCTTGGTCATCTTTCCTTTAAGACAAGATTCACAAGTCGGTAGGGAGTTGATGTCTGACAGATCAAACAGGTCACTCCTAACTAACTTGTTCATCCTACTTATGGAAATGTGACCTAGCCTAGCGTGCCAAAGTTGTGCTGGGTTCAAGTTATCGTGTTTCCGTTTAATCGTTGTTGTATGTGCTTCGACATCGCGAGTTGGAACGTCTTTTAATTTTAAGGTGTATAAATCGTTTTCGCGTTCCCCAATTCCAATCAAACATTAATTCTTGTAAATATTGCAAATCGAATTAGCAAACATACAAGAATATCCATATCTATCAAGCATAGGAATAGAAATAATGTTTTTAATCAATTCAGGAACAAATAAAACGTCTCGTAACAACAACTTAAAATCCGAAGACAGAAATAAATAAATGTCTCCTATAGCTACTGCAGCAACTCTTGCTCCATTGTCAAGCCTCAAGTGGGTCTCACCCTCTCTAAGACGTCGACTTCTTGTCATCACCTGCAAATCATTGCAGATATGAGATCCACATCCGGTATCAAGTACTCAAGAAGTTGAATTAAGAGACATATTTATTTCAATGTAGAACATACCTTTCGCAGTTCACAACTGCTCGAGGTACTCCTTGCAGTTCCTCCTCCAATGCCCAGCCTTGTGGCAGTGGTGGCAAACGTCCTCGCTCTTGTTTGGCTTAGAAGCATTTGCCTTTGGCTTCTTGGCAGACCTTTCCTCCTTCACAGGAGCAGAACGCTTCTTGCTCTTGCGTCTGGGCCCCTTCTTCGCAGAGGAAGAAGAACCCAGAAGGAGGACGGGTTTGTCCTTATTTATAGTCCCCTCAAACACTACAAGCATGTTAACCACCTCTTCAAGGGTGGCCTCCAGCTTGTTCATGTTGAAGTTGACCACAAAGGGGTCAAATGCAGCGGGTAGCGAGAGGAGAAGTACATCCACCGACAGCTCGTGTGGAAGCGCGATATCAAGGCCCGACATCTTTACAACGAGCCCAATCATACGAACCCCATGCTCGCGAACCGAAGTCCCATCGCGCATGCGGCTCGTCATCAGCTCCTTGACAGTCGTGAACCTCTCATGTCGAGAGTTCTCCCCGTACAGTTCCTTGAGATGAAAGAGTATGGCAGAGGCATACTTTGTCTTCTCAAAGCGCCGTTGCATTTCATTGGACATAGATGCCATCACATAGCATCGAGCTTTAACCTTGTCGTCACGCCATTGGTTAAGCGTAATCAGCTCCTCAGGGCTGATATCGGCAGGGGTTTCCTCCGGAGGGCACTTCTCTATCTTATAGAGGAGCTTCTCCGAAGCCAATACAAGATTAAGGTTGCGGAGCCAGTCTTGGTAGTTCAGACCGGTGAACCTGTTGCTATCCAGTATAGAAGCGAGCGGGTTTTTCATCGAAACCATTTTATAAAGCAGTTATACTGAAAAGAAAACAGACATGCATTACTAACTATATATGAAATAAACGCTAAGACATAAAACATGGTCATTAAGTTTTATGAATTACCCTCCCACTATTTTAACGATTTCACCACCCTCTAATGAAATCGAGAAAACAGGTTTCTTTAGTGGGTACACGGAGCCCAATCAAGCGATCATGGACCCGAATAATATCAGCCATCAATGACCCCCAAAAGGTAGTTTCCGATTGCAGCCGGTGCAACCTCCAGGTATTAACCTCACATCCAGTAAGGGCCCAATAATATGACGCCGTTTACTATCACGTGTCAAGATTGACCCATCAATGTTGAGTCGTGAAGGACGGTCCCCTTAACGTCACCAATAATATGAGCCAACGTTAAAGGGAGTTCCTACCGACTCACAACAGTTGTCAATGACGTGGACAGCTTTCCGGCATACATGACCCCCTCAATAATATGAGCCGGGCCATGTATACGGGTAGCATCGACGTACACCCATTGTTGATGGAAGGTAGGGTTAATTTAAACAAATTTAAATACCACTTTTGTTTATCGAATAAACATTTTATCTTGATATAAGTTTTAAATCAAATTTAAAACGAGGGATTTTATTTTGAAAAACATTTTGGTCTCATGCATATTTAAATCTAATTTAAAACATGCAAACATGCGGATTCAATTAAACTATATATCAACATATATAAAGTAAACATTGGGATGATCGATCGCGAGAGCTATGCGGTCCGTGGTGGCCAGCCACGGACCTGGGTCCAATCCTAGGGATTAAATCTAGTAATTTACATTTAAATTTACTATGACAAATAAGGGATACATTTATCAAGGGGTGGTAACGGGCCACAAACAGGCCCACTTTAAATGATAATCAAAATATATTATAAAACCGAAATCATTCAAAACCTATTGCATACACCTAAAAAATTGGGCACGGCTCTCAATCACCCCAATCATGCAATTAATCTAATTAACATGCATAATTTAAATAATCTAATTATTTATCGTAAAATCATATTCTAATTACGAAATCGCATTTTATAATAAAATCGTATTTTGCCGATAAAACAAATTTTAATCAACAAAATCATATTTCATTATAAAATCATATTTCATAATTAAAATCACATTTTAGTAATTTTAATTGTATCAAATTGGGCTTAAAACAATTCTAGGCCCAAAAATCTTAAAATTTCAAAATCGATCAAAACGGGCCCCATATCGCATACCGACCCGAAAACTTCACGGGCTGTCCGGGACAGGCCGGAACCAAACCCTAGAAGAAATCAGACCAGCCGTCACGACATTGTCGGAGACTCGCCGGAGCGGCGGCCGGCCGGCGGCCCGCCACCAACGAAATCACGCGCTCCGCAAGGGCGCGCGCGGCCGCGACAAGCGCGGCACTCCATGCGCCACCGTGCGCCGATCGTGGCGCAACAGATTGCGCCATGGCCTGTTGGCCATCTCTCGTGACGCGCGACAGAGCGCGCAAGTCGCCGCTGAAAACCTGCTCAACAATTTGCGCACGTTGCGCGACTTGCATGCAACGGCCGACGGCGCATCGATCTCCTTCGCGCAACCAGCGCGCACGACAGCATCCACCGTGCGCCGATCGTTGCACCAACCAGTCGGCCTCCATGCGAGAAAGAAGCAACAACGCGTCGCGCGAAATTGTAGCAACGGTGCGGCCGCTTGCGCACAAGCGCGCGGGGAGGGGCGCCGCCGCATGCGGCGGTGGCGTGGCCGAGATCAATCGAATTTTGATCTTTCCGATCGATTCTAAATCTGAAATTCAATGTTAGATACAATTATGGCATGAAGTATTGATCAGATCCGAAAACCATGGCTCTGATACCACTGTTGGGGGATCCGGATCACGCCCCCCGGCGAGGCCGCGGAAGAACAAAAATTACATGTGCCGGGAGACGATCAATACGATGAACAATTCAAATCTATGACATTCATAGGGTGTTTAATAGGAATACCTTGTTGGCACTTGTTCCTGGCTCCAACCGGAATTACAATAACGTCGGTTCTTCACGGTAGATTGCGGTAGATAACGCCAATCAGGTCCACGACCGGAGGCGGGATTCCTTCGTCAGCCTGCACTAGAAGGCCTGACGAGATCTTTGCGGACGGATTCTCCTTGTCGAATTGGTCGGAACGAATTCCGGCGCATCAAGGCGGCGGCGGCGGCGGATTTGTGAGAGAGGAGGGGCGGCTACTTAGCACTTAGGTTTAGGGTTTGTTGCAAGTTAATTGTGTTATGAAGTCTCCTAAGTCTAATTAAATAGACTAAGTGGTAGGCTTGGACCGGCCCAACGGGCTCGGGTCCAACGGGTGAACATTCGGTTCATCCCCACCACTGTGACTTCATCGTAACTCCGATCGCGGATTACAATAACGTCGGTTCTTCACGGTAGATTGCGGTAGATAACGCCAATCAGGTCCACGACCGGAGGCGGGATTCCTTCGTCAGCCTGCACTAGAAGGCCTGACGAGATCTTTGCGGACGGATTCTCCTTGTCGAATTGGTCGGAACGAATTCCGACGAATCAAGGCGGCGGCGGCGGCGGATTTGTGAGAGAGGAGGGGCGGCTACTTAGCACTTAGGTTTAGGGTTTGTTGCAAGTTAATTGTGTTATGAAGTCTCCTAAGTCTAATTAAATAGACTAAGTGGTAGGCTTGGACCGGCCCAACGGGCTCGGGTCCAACGGGTGAACATTCGGTTCATCCCCACCACTGTGACTTCATCGTAACTCCGATCGCCGATCATATCGGACCGATCGACTCAGTTTCCAAAACTGAATACTATGATCTGAAAAACCATTTTTTAGAACCCCAGTGCAAAATGACCGTTTTGCCCCTCAACGTCGGGAAATCTCGATTTGACCCGAGTTGACTTTTAGGAAGTCGCACTCCCCAAAATCCTCTTCTCGTGCTCAACACATTGAGCTGAGTATCCGTGCGGGAATCTCGAATCCAGTACTTGTGTGACCCTCAATGGTTCAGGGATACAGCTAGCCGTGGGCTCACAACCATTACGGCTCCGGAATCACAATTCCGGACTTGCCCATCGAATCATGGTAAAGCGTCTAGCAACATCGCCCCATGATCCCCTAGGTATCACTGATAGTGCCTGCAAGAACCAGTTGGTCGTGGTTAGCGTACAGTACGGTCCTTTCAATCCATATATCCCGATCAGATCAACGACCATTGGTAAATCGAGAGTCTCTATAGATCCGATAGCTATGTATACATCTTGGAGATCGAATAGTAACATCGCGAGTGTAACTAGGTAAACACATTTACCTAAAACACTTCTAGTACTCTGGCCAGAGATTTATACACTATTATCCCCTCAGATAGCATACGATATCTACGCATGTCTGCGAGCGGTGAATCCTCGACAACGATGCATCGACTCCTACATGCATCAGGGTCTCACCCAATCCCGACGCCTTATGACCCCAAGTGAGTCGGCAAACGGGTCAAAGTGAGGAGCCTATCATGTAGAGTCTCAATGACGTTTCGAGTCGTGAGGACTAATCAGTACAACCAAGACCTCGGACTTATCCACTCGACAAATGGTAACCACTTGGAAAGTCCGAACGAGGGTAGTTCGATAGATCACCAGGTCACTATCTATCTGCATGCTCAGAACATCACAATGTTCCCTACCAATAAAACATGGTACTTCGCATCGCAGATACTAGTCTCGAACTCGGACGGCCTTATACTCATTTTGACGGCCCAATCGACTAGGAACATGTTCAGAATACACAGTGACTATTAGATGTGTTTCATGATAGCCGTTATACCCACTATCACATCTAACATACACTTGAGTGCATTCTAGGTCTTTACTCAACGCAATTGTAAATCATTATACACACAATGAAAGTAAAGAATGCCATATGGATAAATGCGAATATCATATATAAAGATTGTCATATACAAGAGTCTATAAACCCACACGCCACAAGTTGGCTAGTTGGGCATCTACTCTAACATCTGGCTCATACTTTCTCAACATAGACACATGAAAAACATCATGTAAGGAGGACAAATCTGGTGGCAACAACAAACGATAAGCCAAAGGACCAATCCTCTCAACAATCTCATATGGTCCAACATAACGAGGAGCTAATTTTCCCTTGAGACCAAATCTCATAACACTGCGAAAAGGAGAAACTTTCAGGAAAACCAGATCACCAACCTGAAATTCTAAAGGCCTACGCCTCTTATTTGCATAACTGGCTTGGCGATCTTGTGCAGCTTTCATTCGCTGGAGAATCAGATCTACTTGATCTATCATCTGCTGCACAAATTCTGGAGAAGACAGCTGCTTCTCCCCCACTTCTTCCCAAGACACAGGCGATCTGCACTTCCTACCATACAAAGCTTCAAAAGGTGCCATACCAATCGTTACATGATAGCTGTTATTGTAAGAAAACTCAACCAAAGACAACGAATCTTGTCAGCTACCACTAAAATCCATCACAATAGCTCTCAACATATCCTCTAGAATCTGAATAGTTCTCTCAGATTGGCCATCTATTTGGGGATGATATGTTGTGCTCATAGCCAATCTAGTACCCAAAGCTATTTGCAAACTCTTCCAAAACCTGGAAGTAAACCTCGGATCGATCTGAAACGATAGAAACAGGCACACCATACAAAGAACCACAAAATCTATGTACAGCTTCGCCATCTTCTTCAAAGAATAGGTCATACTGTAGGGAATAAAGTGAGCAGACTTCGACAATATGTCTATAACAACCCAAACTGCATCACAACCTATGCTGGAACGAGGCAAATGGGTCACAAAATCCATAGCTATGTGCTCCCAATTCCATTGGGCACCTCTAAGCTCTGCAACAAACCATCAGGTCTCATCCTTTCAGCCTTAACTTGCTGACAATTCAGACAACGGGCTACAAAATCATCAAAATCACTCTTCAAACCTGCCCACCAGTAATGTTGCTTCAAGGCATGATACATCTTCCTTGCACCAGGATGGACACTGTGTCTACTACAGTGCGTCTCTCAAGATCTCCTCTTTCAAGTCGATCAGATTTGGCACAAGCAACCTGCCACGAGATCTCAAACAATCGTCAGACGAAACAGTGTAATCCTTTAACTGTCCAGCTCTAACCTTCAGCTTCCACTCATGGATAGATGGATTGGTCCTCTGAGGTGCTCTAACATTCGCAACAATCTGTGGCTCAACTTGGAAAGAAGACACCAAAACATAATCCTCACCTGGGTAAAACTGCCAACCAGTAGTGCTTAGATGCACATGACCTTCGAAATCTGCAACGAAGCCAGCATCGCCACTTGAGCCTCTCTGCTCAATGCATCAGCAACTACATTCATCTTCCCAGGCTGATATTGGATCTCACAATCAAAATCCTTAAGCAGCGCCATCCATCTACGCTGTCTCATGTTCAAATCTGACTGAGAAAACAGATACTGAAGGCTCTTGTGGTCTAAATACACCACAAACTGCTCGCCATACAGATAGTGGTGCCAAATCTTCAAGGCAAAAACTACTGCTGCCAACTCTAAGTCATGAACTGGGTAACGAGTCTCATGCGGTTTCAACTGAAGAGAGGCATACGCAATGACTGGACCATTCTGAATCAACACACAACCCAATCCATTCAAGGAAGCATCCACAAAACCACCTGAACCACATGGCAGAGCTAACACAGGCGCTGAAGTTAGCTTCTCTTTGAGCAACAGAAAACTGTTCTCACATTGCTCAGTTCAAACAAACCTCTTGTCCTTATGAGTCAATTGCGTCATTGGCTTACTATACTAGAGAATCCCTCTATAAAACGTCTATAATAGCCAGTCAAACCCAAGAAATTATGAATCTCAACAACATTCTTGGGGCGCTCCCAGTTAACAACAGCCTCAACTTTACTGGGATCCACAGAAATACCTTCCACTGAAATGACATGACCTAGAAATACAACTCTGTCCAACCAAAACTCGCACTTGGAGAACTTAGCATACAGCTGCGAGTCTTGAAGCGTCTGAAGTACCAACTTCAAATACTCTTTATGTTGCATCGGAGTCTTAGAGTACACCAAAATGTCATCGATAAACACAATTACAAACTGATCGATGAACTCTCTAAAGACTTGATTCATCAAGTCCATGAAAACTGCGGGGGCATTCGTCAATCCAAAAGGCATAACTAAAAACTCATAATTCCCGTACCTCGTACGAAAAGTAGATTTCACAACATCTTGCTCTCGAATGCGCAACTGATGGTACCCCGAACACAGATTGATCTTATAAAACACAGCCGAACCCTGAAGTTCAAACAAGTTATCGATCCTCGCAAAGGGTACTTATTCTTCACCGTCGCCTTATTCAACTGCCTAAAGTCGATGCACATCCTCATCGATCCGTCCTTATTCTTTACAAACATCAAGTCCATGAAAACTGCGGGGGCATTCGTCAATCCAAAAGGCATAACTAAAAACTCATAATTCCCGTACCTCGTACGAAAAGTAGATTTCACAACATCTTGCTCTCGAATGCGCAACTGATGGTACCCCGAACACAGATTGATCTTATAAAACACAGCCGAACCCTGAAGTTCAAACAAGTTATCGATCCTCGCAAAGGGTACTTATTCTTCACCGTCGCCTTATTCAACTGCCTAAAGTCGATGCACATCCTCATCGATCCGTCCTTATTCTTTACAAACAAGATAGGCGCTCCCCACGGAGACATACTCGGCCTAATGAAACCCTTCTCCAGCAAATCGCTAAGTTGAACCTTAAGCTCCCTCAACTCAGCAGGTGCTAAATGATACGGAGCTCTCGAGATAGGAGCTGTACCAGGTACCAACTCAATGCTGAAGTCAATCTCCCTCTTCGGAGGAAAACCAAGAATCTCCTTCAGAAACACATCCGAGAAATGGCGAACAACGGGAACATCACTATCTACGTGCAAATAAGAAGACGCATCCAAAGCATAGATCATAAATCCAATGTTCTCCAACGACAACAGGCTAAACATCTCCATCACAAAGACTAAAGGAATCTTCAACTGGGAATCGTGGCCATAGAAATTCCATTTCTCGCCAGACTGGGGCCTAAAACGCACAACGTCATGGAAACAATCCACAGTGGCCCTATAACTAGACAACACGTTCATTTACACTATGCAATAGAAATCCCACATCACTAGCCTGATCAGGTTTGCTAACAACACGCTCTCACCAAACCTAAGAATGCCTTCAACAAAATCTCTTGGGAGTACAGGCTCACGCCGACAGGAGTCGCAACAGACACAACATCACACAAAACAGTGGTATGTAATCCTTGCTCAACCACAAATGCATCAGCAATAAACGAATGTGATGCTCCTGTATCACACAATACACGTGCAGGAAAATCAAATACAAAACAAGTACCTGCGATCACTCCTCCTCCTGGCGTGCCCTCTGCTTGCTCCCTCGTCATGGCATTCACCTGGGCAAACCGAGGTCCTGAAAACTTGGGCTGGGAAGACTGTCCAAACCGCGAAGGACCAGGCTGCTGAAACGGCCTAAACTGAGGCTCTCCCAACCTCTGCTGCTCCTTCCTCAATATCCATAGCCTTGTCCACCGCATCCGCATAAATCGTCTGTGAACCCACCAACACCAATGAATACAACTCTTCATTGAGCCCCTCCAAGAACTTGTTCCTCTTCGCCCTCTTTCGGCCAGACACATGCGGAACATACGCAAGAAGAGAAGAAAACCTCCGGGCATACTCTCCCACGGACATAGTCCCCTGCACCAGGTTATCAAACTCACGCTCCCTGGCTTTCACAAAGGATTACGGAACGTACTCCTGACGGAAGGCAGTACAAAAGCCGTTCCAAATAATCCCTACACCCGTCTCCTCTAGAGTTCTCGAAGCGCCTCTCCACAAACGCTCGGCACTTTTCCTCAACTGAAGCGTAGCCAAACTCAACCTACGCTCATCATCATACCTGACACGATCAAACAACCCGGTAATGTGCTACAAACAGGACTCCGCATCGGAACTAGACTCATCACCATTAAACATCTGAGGGTTCATTCGCTGAAACCTCGCCATCACCAGTTCCATGTCGTCCACACGGGCTGCGAGCTCATCTACCTCAACCTCAACCTGTCTATCATGACCACGACGAGGAATACTACGCTGCACTTTCTCGTTCTGACCCTCGGACTCTTCCTGAAACTGTCCTCTACCTCTACCCCTACATCTAGGCGGCATCTTCGAAGGCACTAAGAGGGTAAGATCACACAACAACAATTTATCACATAATCAAACCAATCACATAGTCATGCACATGCAACAAGCAACGCTGTGCCTAGACTCAAGTGTGATTAAGGAAATTGAGCTTATCTCAACTTAAGCTCTGATACCAAAAATGTCAGGTCTCGTGCACAAAGACAGAGTTTAACCACGCAAAAAATAATGGAAGCACTTAAAATAGTCGCTAAAATTTTTGTTTTTGGCCTGACTGAAAGATAACATAATTTAAAATACTACAATACTCATAATATCCCAGTTAAAATCACACATTACAATAGTAAAACATATATCTCATACAAGAACAACGGAATACAGCTGGATACAACAAAGCACAGGGCACTCCCGGCTACTAGTACTAGATACATATATGTTATATGCTAACTGGGACACTATAATCACCTCCTGGGGAACCTCCAGCTGGGTCAACTCACAAGAACAACGGAATACAGCTGGATACAACAAAGCACAGGGCACTCCCCGGCTACTAGTATAGATACATATATGTTATATGCTAACTGGGACACTATAATCACCTCCTGGGGAACCTCCAGCTGGGTCAACTCCACGACCAGATGAGTAACCTGGAAAACCTGGACAACACACAGGAAAACAAAAAACGGCCCCAGAGGGACATGGGTTCAAACCCCAATACGGAGAGCAGCATAAAACAGCTAATGGAAAGCAACAAGTACTATGCAAATGCTATGCATGAGAACAAGGCTACAACCGAAAGCAGGGAGCCAAAGGATCTCAACAGCTGCTCAACGAACGAATCAGATCAACTGAACAACAGTGGCCATGGGGTGTGTGAGTATGCTACCCACTCGTCTCCACACACGGCACCAGATGCAGAACACGGCTCAACCTGTTGTTGCCCAACTCATGAGGTGTGGGAGCTAGCCACTCCGCTCATAGAGGCTAACAGATCCCAGCAGGGAGATGAGATATACGGGAGTTACCCGCTCGTACTCAAAACAAGCATCCTGGTACGCACGGATCAGATAACAAGGTGCGGCTAAACAAGATCGGAATGCAACTTGAATAATGCGTGTATGCAATGACAGCTTGCAGATAAAAATACAATAGAAGCAAGCAATAACAACACCGAAGCATACAAAAAAGCAAGCATAATCACCCATGCTCAATCCAAGGCTGTAAAATAAGCTCACATCCGTACCTTAAATCTTCTGAGCTACAATTACTACAACGAAGTCCCGAGAAACAAAGATCCAAGAACCTGCTACGCAACAACGCACAAAGTCTAAGGGACAGTAGCACAGAAACTACAACTGAGAGCTACGAACTCAACCAGCGTTATCCTACCCTTCTAACACAACAGAAGGCTCTAAACAAACCACAAGGTAGGATCCTAACACTTACCCAACGAGCTACCTGAACGGCAGAAGCAAATTCGACGCTTATGCTAACAGACTAAGGAAGCGAGATGTATTCGTGAACCTCTCCAAGCTTGACGCAAGCTTCCACAAGCTGTACCAAACGAAGCATCTTAGCAAAAGGAGTCAAGCGCTACCACTCTTACTTCAATCGGAGCTGTATACCACCGGTACTCGGATAAAAAGAGCTATGGTGAACAGTAGCTAGGGTATCGCGACAGGATTCGCTATCGGGAAATATTCTAAGTGTCGAAGCTGAATACTGGTAATCGAAGACCAAGTCATCTTAAATACAATTCAAATCTGCTCAAGTGTGATGAATAGTACCCACCGACAACTTAAGTCTCAAAACTGATTTCCCACTCGGATCTGAATCTCATATCAGATATGACTCTTCGTCAAAACAGATCCTGACTTATCCAAACGACGTCGCACAGAGTCCACTATCGCATCTGGACACGTCACCCGATAATCGAATCTGAAATGCTAAACACGTCGCCTCACAACACTCATGTAACGCCCCAAAATTCTTAGGACCACATTATGCATTGTTCATTTTATAATGGGTATTTTGAAATGTTTATGTATCGCTGATCTTTTAATTTCAGAAGATAAGTGTGACATGGCTGGTTTCAGCAGGTGACTCCAAGGGTAGTGCACGAGCAGGTTTTAAAATGATTGAAATATTTTTAAGAAGGACAAATGATTTTTTTTGGAAAAGGTTTGGTGTTTTACAAATTAAAATAGGAGGAAGGGAATTTTACCAAATTTTCTAAGTGTGTCATGCTTGATTTCACAAGTAGCTTGCCACTAATTCCTTCCATATTTAAACATGTTTTCAAAACAAGATTTTATCATTTTCAAAGAAAATCTTTAGTGTTCTTCAAATATTTTCTAGAAAAGTTCGTGTATCGCTCTAGGAGAAGAGTTCTGCAGGAATCGGTTGTTGTTGCAAAGCTTCATCTAAGGCAAGTAAAAGCTGATTCTTGACTCATCATTTAAAGCATATATTGATGTTTATGAGTCTCCTTTCCTATATGCTATGTTATGTTTATAGTTCATGTTTAAAATGATTTTATACATGTTCAGGGAAAGAAAGATGGGTTCGAAAATGATGTTTGATGTTTATGATGCTTCCAAAATGTTTTCCAGAAAGTTTACGATGTTTTAAAGTACTAGGATTCGAGTTTATTCCCTAGAATGTTTATGAATGTTCTTCAATTTAGTAGTTGTAATATCAGAATTTGATAACTATGAAATCGGTAGATGCTAGTTGAATCAGTATGAAGTCTGGTTTGATAGGCAACGACTGATAGTATAGTTGTCATTTTGATATTACAAATACCAAGTTAAAAATTCAGCAGATGCACTGTTCATCAGCAGATGCATTCTATTTGTAAAATCCAGCAGTTACATTGCTTCCGTAAAAATTCAGCAGATGCACTGTTCACCAGTAGATGCATTTTTGTTGTAATAGTTCAGCAGTTGCTTTATTCGTTTCTAAGTACTGTTCATTATAGCTGGTTTCATTTCTTGCGACTGGTTTTATTGTCGCGACAAATTTCGTTGAACGACATCGTTTTGCTTAGTATGAAACATTCCAAAGTTTGCGTCTGGTTTCTACTGTTCATTGTGACTGGTTGTTATCATTTTTCCTACGGCTGGTCGATATGCTAACGACGTCGTTTCATTTAAAAACATACATTGCAGCTGGTTTCTTTTAATAAAATCCTTGTGTCTGGTTTTACGTATGTTAGTGCTTTTTATTGCTATTGATCGACGCACTAACGACGCCGTTTGGTTTAATATGAGACCTTGCGACTGGTTCTTGTCTTGCGACTGGTTTCTATTCGTTGTAATTGGTACTGTTCACTACGTCTGATTTTATCCCGCGACTGGTTTCTCTTGAGACTGGTTTCAATACTTGTTATGATTCCAAAGTTCGAATTCGATACTCAGTAAAATTTTAAAGTGGAAGCAAGATTTTTAAATGATGGAACCCGAGGATTTTAAGAAAGTTTTAGGAAAGAATGTTAAAGGAACAAAAGTTTATTTTAAGATTTATGGAAAAGATAACAGACGGTCATAAAGAGAAGGGTGAGCAGTCGTCTATATGTCGGTTGCCCCAACGTAAAGAAGCCAATGGCTAAGGCTGATATCATTAGTCACTTGATCAGGTGCAACACGGACCTAAGGAGAGCTTCTGAGCCATACCGAGGATTTTAAGAAAGTTTTAGGAAAGAATGTTAAAGGAACAAAAGTTTATTTTAAGATTTATGGAAAAGATAACAGACGGTCATAAAGAGAAGGGTGAGCAGTCGTCTATATGTCGGTTGCCCCAACGTAAAGAAGCCAATGGCTAAGGCTGATATCATTAGTCACTTGATCAGGTGCAACACGGACCTAAGGAGAGCTTCTGAGCCATAAATCTAAATAAAATGTTGATGTTGAGATCTGGGTTATATTTCCCTGTCTCCAAGTTTACGAATGTTTAAGAAATGTTTACGTATTGATGTTCCTTTAACTTAGGTGATGATCAGATGTCCACCTGGTATCTGAACTTGTTATTATTCAGGTTTTTACTTGCTGAGCCCCTAGGCTCATTAGCTTTTAAAATGGTGCAGGTGCGATAGCTGAGGAGCGAACAGGTGGTGAAATGTGAATCAGCTGCTGGGTGATGTATGTTTGTCAATGGCCAACGTATTCCGTGTCGTAGCAGTTGTTGTTTTGTATCTTAGGAGTACTGTATTGAAATCAATTACAACAGCTGTTTATTCATGTAGAAATTTGGATGTTGTAATCGCAAATTGAAAAGTTATATACTAGACTCTGTTTTCCGCAAACAAGTTTCAGTAGTCGGTGCGCAATTAGATGTTTGTTAGTTTTGTCTTCGAGTTTCTATTTCTTTTGAAGTTATAAGAAATACAGTTTATAAAAAATTATCCTTTAGCCCTTCTGTTGTTTCGAAAATTTTTAATTACCCCAAATCCGTGACCCCGTTGGGTTCGAGCGTCAGAACATGGTATCAGAGCAACGTTCCTGAGATAAACACACGCACCATCAGCTGGATCAAAGTTCATCGACTGTTCCTCTAAGTTGTGAGTTTATTTTCAGAGCATTGTCTTTTATTTTAGCATGTTCTGATAAATGTATGTGGTGGATTACGGGCTATAGAATATAAGATGTCAGGAAGAGGACGAGGCAGAAGAAGTATTCCTTTAGAAGAAACCACTACTGATAGTTCTAATATTACTCAATTGTTACGACTGCTGGTAGAGCAAAATAACAGAGGCAATGGGCAATCTTCCAGCAGCAGGGGACCAAGTAATGATGATCCTCAGGAAAAGTTCAGACGACAGAAGCCTAAGGAATTTAGTTGTACTACTGATCCACTTATTACTGAAAGCTGGATCAAATCCATGGAAGTTATTTTTGACTACCTCCAGACGTCTGATTTAGATAGGCCCAGGTGCGCTATCTATATGTTAAGGGAAGATGCGATGATTTGGTGGGAAGGAGACAAATTGTCTGTGGATCTTCTGAACCTAACTTGGGTAGATTTCAAGCAAGTATGCTTTGAACAATACTTCCCAGCTGGTAAAAGGTCTGAACTGAAGAGAGATTTATTGACCCTTAAACAAGGAAGTTTAACTGTGCAAGAATATGCACGTGTATTTGAAATAGGGTGCTACTTTGTGACATTGATTGGGAGAGACCCAGAAGAGAAATTGAATCATTTCATTGAAGGATTGAAGACTATGTTCAAAATGAATGTTAGGCTATCCGTGCCAAGGACTTACAGAGAGGCAGTGGATAGAGCCCTGCAAATTGAAAGGGATTGGAAGGATCTTGATGAGGAAAGGCAACAGAAGATACAAGCCTTTCAGAAGAAGGATCAGAGGCCATTCAAGAAACAGAACAAGAGCCAGCAAAGGCCTCAGGAGCAAAAACGTCTTCTAGTTCAACCTATTAGTTCTGTTCCCGCTGGTAATAATAGGCCAGTGTGTCCTAAGTGCCAGAAATCTCATCCTGGACAATGCAGACTTGGACAAAATATCTGCTATAAATGTGGGATTCCAGGACATATTATGAAGAATTGTCCAAAATCCAAGCAGCTGGTAACCAGTAGAGCCTACGTAATGACCACTGATCAAGCCAATCCAGACTCGACAGTATTCACAGGTGAAATTTCTGTTAGATTAGATGCCCAACTAGCCAACTTGTGGCGTGTGGGTTTATAGACTCTTGTATATGACAGTCTTTATATATGATATTCGCATTTGTTTATGGCATTCTTTATCTTCATTATGTTTTTATAATGTTAACAATTATGTTGGATAAAGACCTAGAATGCACCATAGTGTATGTTAGATGTGATAGTGGGTATGACGGCTATCATGAAACACATCTAATAGTCATTGTGTATTCTGAATTAGTTCCTAGTCGATTGGGCCGTCAAAATGAGGATAAGGCCGTCCGAGCTTGAGACTAGTATCTGTGATGCGAAGTACCATGTTTCATTGGTAGGGAACATTGTGATGTTCTGAGCATGCAGATAGATAGTGACCTGGTGATCTATCGAACTACCCTCGTTCGAACTTTCCAAGTGGTTTCCATTTGTCGAGTGGATAAGTCCGAGGTCTTGGTTGTACTGATTAGTCCTCACGACTCGAAACGTCATTGAGACTCTACATGATAGGCGTCTCACTTTGACCCGTTTGCCGACTCACTTGGGGTCATTAGGCGGCGGGATTGGGTGAGATCCCGATGCATGTAGGAGTCGATGCTTCGTTGTCGAGGATTTACCGCTCGCTTACATGCGTGGATATCCTATGCTATCTGAGGGGATAATAGTGTATAAATCTCTGGCCAGAGTACTAGAAGTGTTTTAGGTAAATGGGTTTACCTAGTTACACTCGCGATGCCACTATTCAATCTCCAAGATGTATGCATAGCTATCGGATCTTTAGCGACTCTCGATTTACCAATGGTCGTTGATCTGATCGGGATATATGTGTTGAAAGGACCGTACTTTACGCTAACCACGACCAACTGGTTCTTGCAGGCACTATCAGTGATACCTAGGGGATCATGGGGCGATGTTGCTAGGCGCTTTACCATGATCCGTTGAGCAAGTCCGAAATTGTGATTTCGGAGCCACAATGGTTGTGGGCCCACGGCTAGCTGTATCCCTGAACCATTGAGGGTCACACAAGTACTGGATTCATGATTCCCGCATGGAAACTGAGCTCAATATGTTGAGCATAGGAAGAGGATTTTAGGGAGTGCGACTTCTAAAACTCAACAGAGGTGAAATTACGATTTCCCACTGTTGAGGGGAAAAACTGTCATTTTGGACTAGGTATCTGAAAAATTGTTTTTCACATCATAATTTTCAGTTTTGGAAACTGAGTCGGTCGGTCCGATCTGATCGTCGATCGGAGTTATGATGAAACCGCAGTGAATTAAACGAACCGAATGTTCACATGGACCTGGGTTGGACCCAAGTCCATTGGGCTGGTTCAAGCCCATGAATGACTTATATTTATGGGTTGTGTCTAGGGCTTAATCACTACACTAATTACAACCTAAACCTAGCCTCCAATCTTGAGAAGCCGCCGCCCCTCCTCCACCAACCTCACGCACGACCGCCGCGCCTCCGCCGCGCCGCCTCCGTCCGATCTTCGCGTGATTAGACTTGTTCTGATCAGTGCGACGAGGTGATTCCGTTCGTGATAAAATCCATCAGCTTTCTAGTGCAGGCTGATTGGAGGAAGATCGATTCCGGTCGTGGACCTGATTGACGATCTACCGCCGTCTACCGACAAGAGCCAGTTTCCCTGTGATTCTGGTTGGAGCCAGGCGCCTAGACTCCATCAAGGTAACACCCCGAAAATCATCCTATGAATGGTTTATAGTATTGATTTTATTGTATTGAACGTATCCCGGTGCTTATTTTAAACTTCCGCTGCGCCGTCGGGAGACGGGATCCGGATCCGCCACCGTATTCCAACAGTGGTATCAGAGCCAAGGTTCGGATCCTTCAATACATCGTTGCCATAATTGTGTCTAATCTCTATTTTTCAGATCGAATCAAACAAAAAAAAAATTAAGTTGTTGCTGCCGGCCACCGCCATGTGCGGCGGCGCTCCCCGTCGCGCGCGCGGTATGGCGCGCGATGGCCGGCCTGATATCGCACGCTTGCCGCGCGATTATAGATGCTGGCCGACGATGGGCAGTGCTGGTCGCACACTGGTGGCCGACGCATGCTGCTGTTGGCGCACAATATGGCGCGACGTTGCGCGCATTAGATGCCGCGCAGCTAGCGACCGCGCGCGGCACAATCTTTGCGGCGGCCGCCGTCCGACGTCCCTCCGGCATATTGTTGCAATGGCTGAATTTTACTTCTAGGTTTAGTTCGGGCCTGTCCCGGGGAGCCCATGAAGTTTTCGGGCCGATATTCGATATCGGGCCGATTTTGATCGATTTTGAAATTTTTGAGATTTTGGGCCCAAAATTGTTTTTGGCCCAATATGATGCAATTAAAATTGCAAAATACGATTTTGATTGTAAAATATGATTTTATAATTAAATATGATTTTGTTGATTAAAATTTGATTTTATCGACAAAATGCGATTTTATTATAAAATGCGATTTTATGATTAAAATATGATTTTGCGATAAATAATTTGATTATTTAATTTATGCATCGGAAGCAAATGTAATAGGATTGCATTGCATATTGCATTTCACTTAGGATTGGACCCAGGTCCGTGATTGGCAACCACGGACCGCATAGCTCTCGCGATCGATCATCACAATGTTTATATATGTGATATATAATTAGTTGAATCCGCATGTTTTAAATATGATTTAAAATATATTGCATGAGACCAAACTTTTCAAAAATAAAATCCCTCGTTTTAAATACGATTTAAAACTAATATCAAGATAAAAGTTTATTCGATAAACCAAAGGGGATTTAAATTTGTTTAAATTTCCCTACCTTCCATCAACAATGGGTGTACGCCGATGCTACCCGTATACATGGCCCGGCTCATATTATTGAGGGGGTCATGTATGCCGGAAAGCTGTCCACGCCATTGACACTCGTTGTGAGTTAGGTTGGAACTCCCTTTAACGTTGGCTCATATTATTGGGGACGTTAAGGGGACCGTCCTTCACGACTCAACATTGATGGGTCATATTGACACGTGATAGTAAACGGCGTCATATTATTGGGCCCTTACTGGACGTGAGGTGAATACATGGAGGTTGCACCGGTTGCAATTGGAAACTACCTTTTGGTGGTCATGGTTGGATGTTATTATTCGGGACCATTATCACTTGATTGGGCTCCGTGTACCCACTAAGGGAACTTTCTTTCCCTATTTCATTAGAGGGTGGTGAAATCGTTAAAATAGTGGGAGGGTAATTCATAGAACTTAACGACCTTGTTTTATGTCTTAGCGATTATTTTATATAGTTAGTGATGATTGTCTGTTTTCTTTTCAGTATTACTTCTTATACAATGTCTTCGTTCAAAAACCCACTCGCTGCTATACTGGATAGCAACAAGTTCACCGGTCTGAACTACCAAGACTGGCTCCGCAACCTCAACCTTGTGTTGGCTTCGGAAAAACTTCTTTATGCGATAGAGAAGAGTCCTCTAGAGGAAACCCCTGCCAAAATCAGCACTGAGGAGCTGACTACGCTTCAACAATGGAGGGACGACGCGGTTAAAGCTCGATGCTATGTGATGGCGTCGATGTCCAATGAAATGCAACGGCGCTTTGAGAAGACAAAGTATGCTGCTGACATAC